>JAHDVE020010504.1:0-125656 GCA_022606495.2 Halesus radiatus | reverse complement strand
TAATTCGTATTTGTGTTTCAACGGAAATAATCCGAAACAGCTAAATATTAGACAAGATTTTATTTATAAACTACGTGTTACATTTTTTTTAATAATTATTTTTTTGTGTAATAACCAATGAAATAGCTTTCACTAAAAAGATTTTAAAGGTCCTTTCTTTTTTACGGTAAAAATAAAATTGCCCTTTTTACATAGTATATGAAAAAAAAATACTTCATTATCTTGGAAATTCGTCTGTTTAAGTTATAAATTATTATTTACTTTTATTCAGGATTTTTGGTTCGAATCCCAGCCTCAAAAAAAAATGAATATATAAAATAATTAATATCAAATATGTTTGACTACAGTAAAAACACAAAAAAAAATTAGGCATACATTTATGTAGGTACTGCTTTTTTACTTACCACAATTACTTGATAAATATTCACAATGGTAAGTAAAAACATAGTAAAAACAGAATATTGCATATTATTGCAGGTATTGTTATTTTTTACAAACTTTGTTACAATGATAATGTAGAATAGGTATCTACGAGTGTTTTGGCAAAAAATCAGTACATTAGATCAATTGTAAATATGCCTAAATGTTAAATAAAACTCTACCCTTTATCCTGCAGAATGACTCCCATGGTAATTACTGCGTTTTTACTTACTACGGCAGAGTACCCGAGCGTATAATTCTCTCAATATTTGGGGAAAGAGATCACATATCAGAATCTAAATGTTGTCAGGTACTTCGAAAGCTTCCTCTACCTCTTATCTTTGTCACTTACTACAGCATCAAAGTATCCCCATAAAAATAGGAAAAAAAATCCTCAGTACTACTTGCTTCGGCAAAAAAAATACGCGGGGCAAAAAAGTTTCATATACTCATATAATATAAATGCAAAACTTTTTTTGCCGAGAAGTAAATATTCCTTGCAATGAGAAGTTTAGAAGACGAAATATAAATAGGTAATAATTGCGTCCACCTTTTATCTAATATCCCAGTTCCCTTGGTCAGAGCTTTGGGGCATTATTAGAACTTAGCAGCTACGCAATTTAATAGCGGGGGTCAAAAGAGCTTTTAATGAATAAAATAATATTTGCGGCGGGCTTTTTTGTTCGTGTCTTCTCTCACAATCATCCGCCCAGGCGACCACATTAGCATAATGTGCGAGATTCGCGGCGGAGACTGAGCGCATTTGTCATGTTTATTGTGTTTATAATTTAAACACTTATTTCAACAATATATTTTTGGATTATGGTTTTTTTCCGCTTTCAGCGAAAACTTTTTTTTAACATCCGCTGTTTTTCGTATTCACCCCATTTATTTTTTTGTCAGTTGTATAAGCAGTTAAAGTTCTTTGCTTTTGATGTTGTTGACTTGATATATACAGCAGTGTAATAATCATTTCTCCTTTTGATACTGATAATTACATCGCAAATATTTAATGTTAAGATCCAATATTTTTTCATTCCTGACAGATATTTCATAAAAACCATGAAGATACTTAAAATTTTATACGTGTAGAAGATACCAATTCCATGTTGAAATGCCTCCATTAAAAAAATAATTACTGGAAATAAACATTAAAGCTTTATTAATATCCACAGGGCTCCTGAGACCGTAAACTGGCTCGCAGACCTAGATGTTCCCTTCTGACAACCCCGCCATACGAAAGTAGAAGATTATTATAAATTAAAATAATGTAATAATCGGTATATCTACCACTTTAAATGTGTAAATTAGGTTCATAGGAATGATTTGTTCATCTAAATAACAATTTACCTACATAAAAAAATACGTTAAATATTTGTGAACAAAACTTTGTATTGGATTTTGTTAGACAATCTTTTAACGTATATTTGCGTTGTACGTTCTGTACGTGCTCCAGTTAAAGTAACTCCTTTTTGTAAGTTTTCTTAGAATAAAAAATGGCCCTTAGACTACTTCGTATAAAGTAGGTCAGTACATAGTTCTGCAATCGATCGTTGGTAGATGGAAGTAAAATAGCTTTTTACAAACTTGTTACTTGCACAAGTTGCACTTTATAACCGTCTCTTTTAGATTTAAGTCAATACTTGTTGGAGATGTCGAGAAACTTGAATTGAAGAACCAGGGCCATCCTCCCAAAGCTGACGCCGGAATAGTGTTGAAGGAGAACCTTTTCGCGGCTACCCTTAACGTTAATTTCTGATAATCCAGCCCCATCAGTTAGCCTCCTTTAATAGCTGCAATTAGTAGGGTATTCGTGTCACCATCCGGTCGCTGGCGATCTACTTCCGTCGGTGACCCAGATGATGTCAACATCGTTTTTATGTCATGTTTTATAAAAGTAATTACATGTCAAATGTGTATGTCACCAGGGAATGGCATAAGCGTTTGAGTACCTACATAACCATTTAACAATAATTATTCTGAGAACTTGAATTGTACAAATATATTTTAATTCATGAGGGTGTATGGCGTTCCCAACTCATGGAAGTTATTGGGACGGACTGGGTTTTAATAAAGTTGCAGGAAATTACTTCTTCCAGATTTAACAAAATCCTTGAGAAGTAAAGAATTTTATTTAAGCGTGTTTGAATTATTAATTTCATCCTTGAATCTTACAGTACAGATTGTCAACAAATCGCAGATAAAACGGAGGGCGTTGTTATTATTTAAATGGTTTTAAATGGCAACACCAAGATGGTTGAAAGGAAAAAAAAATGGTACTACGATTCAAGCGAATAATTTTTACAACAATATTAAATGGAAATTATTGGTACTTCTTAAAGTGATATGATTCTATATCATTTTCAAATTAAATTAAATATTCGAACGTATTTTTTAACACTTTACGAGATTCCTAATAGGTAGATGGATATACTCTTGTCTTCCGAAATGTTCACATCAAATAAGGTATTAAATCACAATGAAAAGAACGTAAAAAAGTGAGTACTTAATAAAAAGCATCTTTTAGAAAAACCTAAAAAAACGATTAAGTTATGCCTTGCTTCGCGTCCATTATCAGATTTGAAAGTCAAACAAAAGCTGATATTTATTTCGCCATCTATTGTTTGTGTTGCCATTGTAATGAAACGTTTTGGATCCATTTTAATAAATTTACGGATTTTATTAATACACTATAAAAAACAAGATGTCTCCCATTCTAAGGAAAGGAACAGCAAAAAAACATCTCGCGGGTATGATGTTTCTCTCATTTGCTAATTGCTAAAAATATACGTTTTAATATTAAAAGCAGAAACTCGGATTAAATTAGTGGATATTTTTAAATAAGCAATTGTTACTCTGCCGCGAAAACCGCGCATATCTCACTTTTTTTTCGGAGAATAACGATGAATATTTTGAATACATTACTTGTTCACGGTTTTTCTTTGTCAGAGTTGAGAAATGACAATATTTTAGAAGCAGGTTTTGTAATGTATAATGACACAAAGAGATATTTTCTTGCCGCGATAACTACCTAACTAAAATCTTGGCATACACTTCTTGCTTCATTCACTTTCATATATCACCTCAAACGTTCTCTTCTGTTATTCTGTCTTCTGACATGGACCGACTCAAATATTTAATTCACTTGATCGTGCTATGTATTCCTAGGGCGTCCCCGACTTCATTCGCTCTACATTCCCAAACCATCTCGGCGTCCCTTTCATAATCTTCCTCTTTACGCTTATATAAGCCATGCATTATTTGTGAATCTCAATTTTTTACCACACATTCGCCTCAGAGATCTCTTTTCTACAGCATTTAGTCTACTTTCATCCTTCCTTTGCCAGTTCCATGCCTCATTGCCATACATCAGGGTTGGCATCAGTACATCAACGTGGACTACTAACTTCACTTCTTTAGATAATTTTCTTGTTAGCGCCAACCGCGTTCAGTCCTCCGTTAATGGAGTTTCCTGCATTCACTCCTCTTTCTATATCTCGATAAGATAGCTTAAAATGGGTTTGTATGTATAATATGATATAAAATCCACATTAAAATGTAAATAGAAAATATTAAAATTTAAAGAGTAACAAAAGCTGTCTGCAGGACAGAGTGGTTACCACTTTATGAATTCTTAATTATATGATATTTAGATTTAAAACGTAAACAGACTGCATTTTAACGACTCTTGGTTAATTTAGTAAAACAATGCAGAAGTTTTAATTACGCTTAGCGAAATGCGAGTTGCAATTATTTAGTACTTCCGCTCTTTGATAAATTACTTCACTGTGCAAATGACAAACCTGCTTTGTTACCTTTGTGAGAATACTAGAAGACCCCCGGATAACGAAACATCGAAACACAAATAATTATTAGGTCATATATTTTTTTCCAAAAAACATTTACAAAAATAAAGTTTATCAAATAAAACTCTTTCCAAAACTATTTGTTTTTATTTTTTTAGAAATTTGAGAAGTAATTAAAATGTTAAAGGTGTTTTAATTTCCACTTATTTCTATTAGCTCCCGTCTTTGGGTACTTTGGTATCTCTGTAAAAGTATGTTTTATCTAATATTGAAACCTATACCGCAAAAAAGTTTACTAAGCATAAAAACTATGTTTTTTACACAGCTCTTAATGTAAAAATGATAACAAAAGTGGTAAAAATTAAGATAAAATAAAAATTAAAGCTAAAACAAAAGCGATGTGTACGAGTATGTTACAATGTATATCCATACATTAAGTATATATTACTTTCAGAAACAAACCTTCTATCTAAGTTTGTTTTCATAATGATCTCCGAATTTGTGCATAAAAACTCGCAGTTTTCCACTTTGATTTTTAGACATTTTTTTTATTTCTTTTCTGTATTGACGTTTTGAATTTTTTTTTATATGACGGAAAGCGGCCCGTTTGACAGGTTTCGTACTCACTGTTTATTCTGGAAGTTTAAATAATTATTTGACAGTTAAATTGTTTTTTTTTTTTAAATTACATTTTCACACACTTAACTAGAATGGGTACCTGAATAAATACCTTTCACTTTAATTATTGTGTTGTTTTAATTTCAAAATTAATAAAAATTTAAGCTTTTTACACTTTTCTTCTTTTTGTAATGTCTTCTGGATGGTAATTATATAAAATTCACACTCTCGTAGCTAATGGATTAGCTAATAGTCATATCGTAAATGCCAGTCATATCGTACAATTTTTGGAACCAGCGTTAGTGACTTATGTAAGGCTTTACGAAATTAGAACTCTAAGATTATCATTTAGAATATCTAAAATCATGGACTCTACTAAAGCCATATTCAGGCTTTGACTTAAATGTTCTCTCAGATGTATATTTTTGTCCTCTTTTTGTCATTGCTTCACTCTTGTATTATGTATGCGCTGTTCTTTTTCTGTAGCTCCTATTTATTTCATTTCGTGTTATGTATTTTGTGTAATTGGACTTTGGTCCGTAAATAAATAAATAAAATAAAATAAAAACTGTACGGCGTTAAAAATATATGTTATCATTTTGTCTGTGTTTATATTAAATCCTTTTCTAAAAAGTGCTTCATTTATTTTTCCCATTCAAAGTTTTGCACATCCCCCTGAGGGACGCAGTGATAGCAATTAGACACACTTAACCCAGTTATTAGCTAAGGGTTAAATATTTATTTATAACCGATAATGAGTCATATTAAAATTTTCCTAAAACGATGATTTTGTAGTTATTTAATGGTTTTATTAAATTCTTAATTTTAAAGAGATTCTCGCTCGTGTAGTGGAATACATATTGTAGAACTTTTGCAGGGTAATATGAGGCTACGGCCGAGTGTTCCAAACTAGTTAGAACCCGATTAAACCACTATGAACGTGCAAAAATACATTTAAATGCGCCCTCTTTAAAATTATTTGTTCATACTAGCTTCAGGGAAACATAGGTATGAAATTAGGTTCCCTGAAAATAATAAACCAGTTTTGTTGGAAGCACAGTTTTTATTGTTAACATTGGAAATATTAACTGTAATGTAATGTTACTTGTAGGTTTAAACAGTATTTGTGTATTGGCTTTTGTCACTGTGAGAGTTTTAGCTTACATGTTAAGAGTGAGATGTTTTATAAAATATCCTTGTATCGATACACGTACCTAGTATCGCTCTGGCGAGATGTATCTGGTGATATAATTTTTTTTTTTTTAATTTTATGTACATCAAATTTAATAATGTTATTATTGATAAGTTCTGCAAGTATTTTTGGTTTTTATTATTGTTTCATCGTTCAAGGCCATTTTCAAACTGCCGACTTTTTCAAATTTCCAAAATGCAGTTTGAAAATGGCCTTGAACGCCGAAACAGCTGTCACAATAATAAAAACTAAAAATACCTGCAGAACTTAATAATAACGCTATTAAATTTTATGTACAATAAATTAAAATAAAAAAATTAAATGGTGTTCTACGAATTAAACACAAAAATAATAAATCCATTACAAATTAATCATAGTCAACATTCAGAATACAAACATTCATTCATTTGGCTTTAGCGTCTCTGTGCTCCTGCTCGTGTTTTGATCAATAGATTTTCCTATTTAAATGAACGACGTAAGCAGTCTTTAAAATACTGGTTGGAATGCTGTGTTTCTTCCACCAGTATTTCTTTGAATGGTGCTCCGATGAACCAATGTTACCGGTTTTTTTCATCCCATAATTTCATTCAGCTAAGCTGTGGAATGATTTTCTAACATTTGTGTTGATGAGAATTTTTTCAAGACCGAGGGTCATTCCTTATTTTCTATAATATACACATATAATATACACACAATATTCTCAAAGATCACATTGGACCGCTTCCATAGACGTAATATAAATATAAAATAAAGAAATCATTCCCATTTAGTTTTTAAAGAGTTTTAATTCCGTGTATATTTGTTGCTTGTTGTTCTTTTCTTATACTTACAATTTGTTATGTAATACTGAAACTACTTTTTAATACTTAATAAGTAAGATTTTTAATATTACATTATAAGTGTAAGTATAAAAAGTTTGTTTTAATATTAAGTAAGAAATAATGTACATTCTGAAATTAAACTCTTCATTTTGAAGAGTTTGAATTCATTTTCGTTTTACGTAATATCAAAACTCTTCAATATCTTCAAAAATAAAATGTCGAAAAATTATTGCATAGTTATTGCCTAAAAAATACAAAAACCCGTTCCCATTTTGTTACATAAAGTAAATTCGCAGATTATATTGTGACTTTATTTAGTTGAGAGGTAGCTATTACGTAGGAGGGAAAATCTTCCGTGAAAAATCTAGTATAAAGACTATCCTCGGAGCGGAAATATTCAAGAAGTGCGTAACGCATAGTAATATAAAAAGGATAAGATATTTCAGGTGAAGATATTCCTTTTGAAGTCCTCCATAAATAATAGAGCCGGCCGATATTTGGGGGAACACGCGGTGTCAACTGCCCTCTAGATTGAGCCAATTGATTTTTAGTGAAGCCAACGCGGAGTGAAACGAAAATCTCTTAGCCGAGCTGGGCCTGATCGCCGACCCATAGTGACTTTCTCTTTCATAATCAATCAATACATCTTTTATTATTTCTACAGAGAGGGTGAGAGAAGTGAAAGTTTACGAAATGAAATGTCATTTTTGAAGGCTTTGAAAATAAAGTTTCTTTTTTTCAATTTAGAAAAATGACATTTAGTATTACATTTCCAAATGTCATTCATATCTCACTGCGGAAACAGTATGAAGATGGTTCATTTTGCAGCAACTAAAATATAAGTGGAACTAATACAAATAATTATTAAACAATTAATGTCGGTTTGTACCTTTTATTTTGTACTATAATTTTCAATGTCTCTATAGATTTGTCCATATTTTGAGTACAATCTGCATATTATATCGTATGACTTAATTTAGGTATTATATTAACAGGGGTTGTTATTAATATTTCTTCTAACTAAAAAGGATGTTATAATATTTTAATGAGTTATATTATAGTTATTGTAAAGTAGTCAAGGCCGTCGTTTCACATTACTATGTTTTATGAATGATATTTCAAAATGAATAATGTTAATAATCGAAACAATTTAAATCAGATAAGGGGTATAACTAATTAAAAATAAAATAACTATTGTATCTCTGGCCCGAATACAATATGTCCTTGAACTTACAGCCAACTAAAATGATCACAGAACAGAACAATTTCCTGCATTTTCAGGAATACCTCAGGGGTTAAACTTGGGTCCCTTATTTTTCTTGATCAATATCAATCAATATTGATGACATTCAAATTACTACACTAAATTGTCCTCCCGTAACAACCCGGTATAAATAAATAAACCACTTGCTTGTTTTTTGCTGACGATCTCAAACTAATAAGGATGATATGGTGAAATTAAAGATTGCATTAAATTACTACTTGATTTGGACGTAGGCCCTAAAATAGGCCCGGCCGATGAGAATAAACTTTTCGTGAATCCAAAAAAATGTCAAAGATCAAATAAATTTTCATTTTAAATAACAGACCTCGGGGTCACATTTGATACCAAACTTTATTTTTCAGATCATACAGTGCAGTCATCATCATCATGTTATAACCTTCTTTGGTTCGTGATAGGAACAAGTAAATGATTTTCCATTCCCAAATTAATGACATCAACTGCATTATAAGATCCAAATTAGAAAATGTTTCCGCTGTTTGGACCCCGTACCGGGAAAAATACATGGAACAAATCCAAAAAAAAGTTTCTAAGAATTCTTTATATGGCAATGCACGGTGAGTACCCGCGATCCATACGCCACATGGATTTGCTTCAAGTCACCGAACAACGACCATCAGGGTCGACACTATGACCTGCTATGTATTCCATGTGGAGCAAACTCAGATCATAGAATATAAATCTATGACATGAGGGAAGAACGAAAATGTTGACCGAGGATGACACTAGGTATTGAACTTCTAGACGATATATCTAGGTCAAAATTTCGAGTCATATTAGCAGCTCTGTAATATTTTTTCTATTTTTATTTTTAAGTAAATTGTTACATGTATTTTGTAATTGGAGGAATAAATCTGAAATGCAAACAAAATATGATGGCGTTTGGTAGTGACACCATATTAATAACCTGCGGCTCATTGCCTCCCGGGAGCCGGATATTGTTTTGCATTTTTCTTAGAAATTTCGTTTCATATTTATCTTATGACTTGGTTCATCTTTGAGAAAATAACTGTTTTTTTTAATCAGGTGCATCTGTTTATACAAATATGACAATAAACTAACTTACTCTAAGAGTGTTATTGTTTTTTGGTAATCAGCACTAAAAAGTACAAAAAATCTACCTGTTTTTGAAATAAACCACTTTGTAACTAATCTCCCATAATGAAGATCCCCGTTCTGATTTTTTCGACGGCTGTTTAAAAAAAACGCTCATGCTATTGTCAAACATGAGCAATTTTGTGAATATTATTTTCTAGAATTCCATTTGTTTAATATATAGACTAATAATTGAAAAACTTATATTTTTAAGTCTATAAAATTAAATGGTATTTACGCTGGCAACTAAAAAAACACACGACCTGGTTGTTTCACGGAAAATAAATTTTATTCACTATTCAAACAACACAATATGTTTTTTTTTTTCAGTGTAACTTATCTTCGCAGGTATTTTTTACTAAATAATTTTATGGAACCTGTTATTATTATGAATATCGGAAAGGAATTGAGTAAATATCAGCTGTATTTAATTTAACTAGTATGCATTGAACGTTTGATTTATTGACCGGTTATTCTTGATGTGTTCTATCTATAAATCAGCCGCGATGCTTCTAATTGTGAAGTTCCGATGTCAAAAATAAATTACGGCTCTAACCCCAACAATTATTTCCCCGATAAGGGGAATTGGCCTTTTGTTAGTAGGTCAAAGTAAAGACTTTTATCCCAATGAGCCTTTGTCTTCAGATGAGGTTTTTGTTTGACACTTTACCCGACTTTCAAATGAGAATAGGGATTGGTTGATTGAGTCGGGCCGACCGGAGTTCTTTGATAATATGTATTTCTTCTTGCTGAACGGTTTATTATAAAAATATATAAATCCGTCCGAATCAAAGGGCAAAAGTGACATTTGTTAATTTTCAAGAGAAAACACTATAATAAACCAGTGTAAAACAACTTTATAATATTAGAAAACATCATTTTTATAAGAACAAGGAGAAGAATCGAATTGTATATGTACACTTTTTTAATGACATTTCACCCGAAAGGAGTGTTTTAGCCAGTGTCAAGTATAATATTTACGATTACATTACATATTTTTAAAAAAAGATATGGTATACGTTTGACGACAATTTAATGGCAGGATGCAATGCTGTGGGGGGGGGGCAAAATATCTCAATTTATTACACCCTCATTGAAATTTTTATAATTATTATTTATGGGCCATCTGAAAAATATGTTGTTGAGGTCTTCTTTTTCAAGACGACACTCGCATATATCAGAAATCTTAATTCAAGTATAATGTGAACATAAATTGACCCCAGGACCCTGTTAATTTTATCGACTGTCCAACCGTACTAAAAATAATACATTTTAAAGTACTGCCCAGAACAACTAGGTTTAAGCCGGACGCGCACAAATGCTGGTGTCAGGGATCCAATCAGAGGAATGTGGGAGTTATTCAATAAAAATGAAATGATGAATTCTGACATATTCTTAAATAAATAGAAATTTTTAGTAGAAATTTGAAAGCTGTTTTCATATAAAAAATAAAATAAACGAACCGTCTTCAACGAACAGTGTTTACACATTGTTTATTTTTTTATAAATTCACTGTATAACACAATTTTTAATTTAATGATTATTTTTTTCCCTTGTAAAAATTATTTGTAAAGTTTATTTACCGTCTGCTACTTCATTTATACATCGTGCAGTCTTCAATGTGTTCACAACACAATCTTCAATTATTTATTTTTTTCCTTAATTCGATTTTTTTTTTATTTTTTTTTTTATTGTATAATATTAATTATATACAGTGGGAACTTATACCCGCTAAGCCACTGCAAGTAGCTTGTCAGCAGGAGTTTATTTCAACAATATAATATAATACAACAATAAATTACAATCATCATACAAATGTAGGGCAAAAATTATTATATTTAGGCGCATGCATCTTGTGCTGTACATAAGTTGAGAAAAAAAAAATTAAAGGGAAAAAATAATGGTAAAAGCATTACAGATTTGTTATTGAGATACTAGAGTCCAATCTTATAACACAGATTTAAATAATATTATAAAAATATCAATGTCAATTAAATAATATTTTTGAAGGTTTATTCATCTGTATCATGTTAATCTGTGGAAAATAGTTAGGATACAGGCGAATTCTCCAGTTATTGTATATTGCTTTAATATTACTGTCTGTATCTGTGTTTCTTCTTAAATAAAAAAAAAATAATTAAAAAAAATACAATTTCTTCTCCGTTGTCGCTCTCTTTAAAATTTACATTTAAACAATTACTTATTTGGCTAGGAACAATTTATTGGTGATTTTTATTTTATTTTAATGAAGTACTATTGTTTTTTCTCCATTTTGTTATCGATTATATAATTCTTTCTAAATATATCTAAATCAAACACTGTGATTTTTTTAATGTTCCCCCTTTCCTATTATTATGCAGCGTTTATATTAATTGAAACGCTGCCAGACTTGAACCAAAATGCGCACAGTCGCGGAAGTCGTACGATTTTAATTACAAATAAAATACGATAATTCAACTCCTCTCCAAAAAGCGCTGCGCCAATTTAACGTGACCCTAGCATCTGCTCTTAATTGAAGGGCCTATTTTTGAGTGTCCTGTATCATTCAACCTGGAAATGGGTAAAACTTGCCCATTTTTTTGTGAGCCAGTCTCGTCCATCATGACCCTGACGCCGCCCTTACTGTGTAAGGGTTGATGATAATACATTCCCCTAATGACGCGTAAGTACGCTCTTTTATTATTGTCCCTTAATAGTCTATTCAAATTCTTAATTTAACATAATTAAAAGTGTTTTTTTTTTATGGAATCATTACAGGTAAATATTGACTACAAGTTTCGAAATGGACATTAGTCGAAATACAAACAATGTTAACAATTATTTTTATAAACAATAATTATTAGCCTGAAACACTCATCCAAATTGAAAAAACCTTCTGAGCAAAGATAAATATCGCCGGCAGGACTCGAACCCACACCCTTCTAATGTCCGGTCAGATGCTCTACCGTTGATCTACTTCGGCTTATCGCAAACCCGCCAAGTTAATCAATATATACTAGTGTTTCATTCAATAATTACTGTTTTTATTATATTTTCACCTGTAAACAACCAACTTTATTAGTATGAGAAAGGCTTGTAACGGCTAAATAATAAGCTAAATGATAAGCCGACGATAATAATTGTTACACTTTGCGCTATGCACAAAAATCTTGTCTTAAGTTTTTAAGAACTTTAGTTTATCGATTAACAAACAATGTTATTTAATTACGTGCAAATTAATTTTTGATTTCATTTTTTTGTTTATTTCTAACATTTGTAAGGCGGACAATTTGAAATCTGAATCAATATTTGAATGTTAATACTCAGTTTAATCGAAAATCAACACTCCCACTATCCTCACCTTATAGTATCTAATTATTTTTGTACTCGAATAATTTAAGTTAGTTTTAAGAACGCTAGTGAATGACACGGATCTGTCGAAACCACTAGAAATGAAATAAAATGAAGTAAGAAATATTTATATATTATGAATTTAACTCTTCAAAATAAAATTTCTATAAAATTTTACATAGTTAATGCCCAAGAAACATAAAAAATCACATTAATGAAATTCCACCACGAATAGTCAAATTAGCTTTTCAATGATATTGTTTAATATTCCGTCGTAATGGTTTATTTCACCGCCGTTTGTTAATAAAAAAATAGATATAAATCCAAATTGCCCCGTTGGAATCAGGAGGTACTAGATTAATTTCACAAATTCTCTTTAACATTTTTGTTTTAAGAGAATCTAGTATATAAACATTAGAAACTTTCGGATGATAACTTTACATTTCGTAAATCTATTTGTAAATAATGTAAAAGCTAATTTTCGTTTTCAATACAGAATAGATAGTAAATTTTGATCCCCTGCTCAAAATAAATACTGATATCTCTCAAACACTCTCATTGTTCTTCTTATCCACAGAACAAAGGCGTATATTTAAGATTACCTACTTACCTGATTGGAATATTTCTTATACAAACTTTCCTAGTCTAACAAATGTTCCGAGTGTGCTTTAAAAGCTCTGTAGACTGAAGAAAAAGCGGGGGCATTAGTAAGTTATTCGACACAATTTCGGCTGTTTCACGGTTTATTTAAGGCCAACATTTTTAACGAATTTTCCCACTCGTCATTTTTTCCCCCGCTTGGTCGTTACGAGTTTGTTCTGTGGCGTTACAAGAAATGTACGCACTGTCCGTAATTAATTGTACATTAAAGTCTGTCGGTTATTTTATGTGCTTTATGTCTCAATTTTTGTTTTTTTTTTACTGTGATAATTACATAACAGAGTTTATAATTTACGGAAACAACTTTTTTATGTGTTCGTTTTAAATATTGTTCATACACGTTTCTTTACAAGAGAAGATTTGGCGATTTAAAAAAATTAGTATCACTATTTGGGGAGTATTGTGAAACTGAAGAAAGTAGGGAAGGGAAGAGGATGGGCGAGAGGAGAGTTGGGAAGATGACTGATACGTATTCTTTGATAGGTATATATTATTTATTGAAGATATATATATTTCATCATAAATAAGAAAAATTTCGTAATTCTTACATTCTGTGAGATACTGCTCCAAACAGTCTGGAGCCAGTGAGACTATGGCAATTGGGATATGTTGTGATACTAAAGGTAGCAGGGAGGTGAAGTGGATAGAGAAGAGGAAGGTGGGGAAGTACCGGGCTATTCACATCTGGTCAATAAACATGGCTTAAACCAGTTCGAGCAATATTTCGATTCTGAATGGTGGTTTTTATGAAAGTATCTACCACTCTGAAATTTGCCAAAATATAGTACATATTATTTTTAATTAATAAATTTTAAAATAACGCAAATCAGGAAAAAAAAAATTCTTTCACACGCCGGGATTTGAACCCACGACCTGCGGATTCGCTGCCGCAGATCATAACAACTCAACTACGGAGGCCGTCAAATGCCATTAGTCATAATTAAATAAATTAGTTTTGTAACTTATATAGTATTAAACAACAAAACATGTTGTTGTCATTGATATTTATGCTAAATAGTAGCGTCGAAAAGCTCGGCCATCCGACCGTCCTTTATTTCAGTCAAGCTGATGTGTAGAGGCGAACTTACCCGGTATTGCCATAAAATTTGCAAACATAGGAACTGTCTTATTTATCTTTTTTTGTTAACGACATTTGTAATATTTTTAAAGACCTCATCGGACTGATCTTAATAATCTGAAACTTTTTAAGTAATTACTTAGTATGATATAACAATCGCCTAAGCTTCGAACTCAAAGCGTAAACGATTGTTATACTCTTTCAGCAAACTTGTTAAAATTATCCGAGTGATGTAGCGATAACAAGCTATTCCTTCATTTTAATAAATGCCTAACTTTGAGATTTAAAAAAATAAATGAACCACTTTCCTTTAATAACACAATTAATGAAATCATTCTTTAATCTGTTTCTAAAATATAATAAATTACTTGTGTATTACTTTTGATACTAAACTTAAGCATTATACCAGACGTTGAAAATATTTCAAAGAAAAGCTTAAAAATGTCATGTTTTGTGCTGAGAGTGGCAAAAAAATTTAATTATTAAATTTTTAAACTTTTAAATGGCAATAAAAGTGATTTTTTTCTCTTTCTTACACAGTTTAAATCATTTACGTCACTACAGTACAAAATGAGATAACGTGACTTTTTTATGTGTCCGTTACGGGCTGAGAGAAATATCTCCCCAAAAGACTCTACCGCTATTTTTTCTGGCAGAAATACCTCCCAAAAAGACTAGAGGGGTTATAACATTAACGCATTCAAACTTCTCTACACATCATTAGCGAGGATCCAGTTTGAATACAACTCGACTGTACGGGATACTACAACGCACATTTTAACAAAATAAAAAGGGTTCACAACAAATTCCTAAGATGTATTAATTATAAACTATATAAACCTAAAGAGTAATTAAACTATAAATATCTGTTACGATTTAGTAACTAAATTTGAGTGACAGAAGAATTTATAGTATTTTTAATTAAAATCTTTCGTAATAAAATTGACAGCCCTGATTTACTTCACCTGATAAACATTCATGTACCGGCCAGAAATACAAGATTATCATTCCCGTTCTATTGCGACAATACTGCAACGGCCGCACAATTTAACACTATTACGTAGAATTCAAAATGTTATATTTATGCATACATCACAAACATATAGAATATATCGCTGACACAATACAAACATGTACTCACGAAATCATTTATCTGCTCTGATATGCTCACTGAGAATGTGCTTATGTAAATGTATTACTTCTACAAAATATTACATATCTCTACCTATTTTAATGTTGCATTTAGTAATTAAATATATATATGTTTTATAAAAATATAATGGAATATAAATTTGAAATATTATTAATTTCATTTTGTTTTAATAAAAAAAATAATATGTTTTCTTTCACCAGTCATAATTTTTATATACCTTCAGTAGGCGCTTATTCTTGCTTTGGTATTTACAGATATTCTTGAAATTCATCTTTATATTATACACGCTCATGAGGGCTATATATTGGTTACATATTTTTAAAATTATTGTATACGTCTTATACTTTATGTTATATTCTGTAAAAGACAATAGGCGTTAATGATTCAAAAAATAAAATGGTAATGAAAAAAATTGTGTATTTTATTAAATTTCTTCATTTGATTGTAAAACTGCAAATGATTGAATTCTATCACAGAAATATAATACCACGAGTAAAACACCACTCAAACAAAGGAGTACTGATTTAATATAAAGTAGTGTAAATTGTGCTCCAGCGACTGAAAAGACTTATATCTGGAAACAACTCTAATGATCCATTCAACTTTCCACTGTTCCATGAAACAATCAGTATTGATTTTTCTAACAATAGCGCTTTGTGAAACCATAATATTCTCGTACTCTATCAGGAATTCTAATGTGAAACTATTTCTTTCTTTTCGATGTGAATTATAAATATTATGCCATCAAAGATGATTTGAATTATCCAAAAAATTGTAGCTGTTCTGTCACTAGTCAAAACGGAGTAAAATTTTTGTCCAGCGATAACTCAAATATATGTTTTCGTACAACTTCTAAGACTCATTTTATGTTGAAGACCTCGGATGTGGAACTATTTTCCAGCTTCCGTGTTTCCTCTTTCCTATAACAGAGTATTCTTTAAGACCCAGGTTTATTCCTTTCTTTCTCCAGAAACGCCTTGTTCACAGTATCACCAAAAATGACGATGGCTCTTAGGGAAATTATTTCCGTTGGGGACTTAAATAATATAAAACAAAACAAAAATCTCTACCAGCGCTGGGGAAAGTGGAATAAATTTGTACCAGCTAGAGTTATAAGTTTTTTGTTTTAAACCTGCCACTCTATCCACGGAGCTTTTCACTAAAATAAATATATTTCCTCAGTACCTGCAAAAACAAAATTAGAGAATAACGTAATTTAAAACTTTCAGCGACTGAAAATTTGTCACGTGATTTTAAACACGTAGTTTATAATAACTAATACCGAAACTAGCTCAGTTTCAAAATTTGTTTAAAGAGGTGTATTTCGCATTAGAATACGCGATGACAGTGTGAACACCCGCCGGTTAAATTAAGACTTTCATAATTAAAATCAGTTAACATTACGGTGCGTGCCAAACATCATTCAAACAAACAAGTGAAATGTATTTATAACAAAGTTGTGTACCTAATTACTAACTCACTCAATACTTGAAATGAAATTCTTATTTGGCTAATGGGGGATAATTTTACCGCAATCGTGTCAAACTGTCATTCTCGTGAGAAGTACGGAAGGTTTGAGCACCATGAAAGCATAAAATGTACGTACGTTAAATTTAATTATTTCCTGGCAGTGATAAATAATTTACTAGATGGACCATTCGCACAATATCAATAGTATGAAAAACAAATTAAATCATCTTCTTTCCAACTTAAGTTTAAGCGCAGAGTCGATTATCTGTAGCAGGAAGAGCATTTCAATAGTCATTGATCATGGTTTTGGTGTTGAAATTTGCGGACTTTTTTATGTTTAGAATTTCGAGATCAGTAAATATTTTTTTTTTTTCGTAAAGTTTGATTGTCTCGAGAAGTAAAATAATCTATTTTGTTATTTTTTATTAATTGATTACGTCTAAAAGAGATTAAAATGACAATCTAGTCTCCTTTATGGAATCGATCTTCCCAACAAGCCCTCCTTTGACATGTTTGGTGTAACCCTAAGTGACCAGCTCAGGCATCGGCTCTTCATCGAAACCAAAGTAAAGTAAGCCTCCCAGAAACTGGGTGTACTGTACTGTACAGGGCCCGCAGATACTTTAATAGTACACAACTGCTGACACTATACAAATCGCAACCATACCTCGCTGTATAATTTGGCAGCCACCTCAGGTCGGGAGCCCCAAAATAACTGAAAAAAACCTCGAATGTGCAGAAACGGGCGGTCCATTTGTAGTTTCGCCTTTAACAAATGGATTGAAATCTTTGAAGCACAGACGTCAGGTAGGAATGCTGTACTTATTCTACCGGTATTTCAGTGGAAGATGCTCTGAGGAACTAGCGTTATTGATCCTCTGAGCACCAGTGCACATTTGGGAAACACGCCAAACGCGCGCCCAACATTTGCACACCGTCAACTACTTGCCTGTGGAATGCGGATCTCTGTATTTCGTCCCTTCTACAAAATGTGACTCTTTAAGGCACAGGTTCACCCCTTCCTATCCTCTAAACGACTCAACTAAATTTGATAAAATTAAATCTAGTTCTACGAATTAAACACAATAACAATTAATAAACCTCTAAATTTTGATCCCTTGTACAATAAAACTTTCAATAGTTTTTTTTTTAAATTTCTTTGTCAATTATCAGCTTGCAAAATAATTAGCATCATGAGCTACTGAGCTCTATGGTTTTGTGACTACTTGGGGTTGTAGCATAATAAAAATACCGTCATTCAGACAAGCACTTCATAAGGACTATGTTCACAATCAGGAAAGAGGCGATTTAGAACATCCAGAAATCCAGTGTTTTCTATTAGTTATTTTTAAAATGTGCCGGTCTGCAGGGCGGGTATGCTGTAATTATTCCAAGGAAGATCTTAATGAAATAAATGGCTACTTTTTTAGAATACTATTAAAGCTACTTCGTAAAGCAGTTAAATAAGGTACTAACATTTTCTACTATTTTATACAAAAAATCAAAAATAGGTATTTATTATCTCTAAATTATTTATTCTACAAACTATGAAATGTATGATTATTAATTAGAACTTTGTTTACACCACTGTTTTTAATACATAAATATTTACATATTTCAGAAGCAAAGCTCCCTTGTTAGGATAAACAATATACTAAAAATTATTTACAATAATATGCAAGTAATATACAAATAGTTTATCAAATTAATTAAAAATGCGTATAATATAAATGTATTTAAAATAGTATATTTTCTTGGAAAGACGTGTAAAGATTTTATAGCGTCAATAGTATATTGTTTATCCTGATGAGGGAAGCTTTGTTCAGAAATATGTTGATTATTTATTTATTAAAAATAGTGGTGTAAACAAAATTCTTCTTATTAATGATATTAATAATGACGCCACAAAATAATTACACATCAACAAAAATTCGAAAAGTACGAATATAGAATTAGGAAAAGGGACTAATAATGTATTTTATGTGTGGCAAACTAATACCAAATGAATACAGCAGTTTTATTGGTCCTCGTACAGTTAAACTTCTACCAAAACAAATACATTTGTCTAGTAAAATATGGCACTGGATATGTAAAATAATTAAATATCGCTACATGATCTAGATGTTGAAAAATTATTTTTACAAATTGTATGTAAAATTTAATCATTCGCTTGACTACAATTTTGTATACACTAACATACTCTAAATTATTAATAATATACTGCATTCTATTACATACTCGTAAATTCAAGTAATTTGTAGTTCAGCTTTGTAGTTTGTGTTTAGCTTAGCTTTCTTTAATTGTACTTATACATAAAAGTAGTATATAACTGTAAAAAATAAGAGTTGACCCTAGTAAAAACTTATTCTCAGTTATATTGTCCACATAGGAAGAGCGCTTTAGTGAGCTCCAATTACTTTTGTTTTGTAATCTATATAAAACCGAAAATATTTTTTTTGTTCTTGTAAAAATATTGGACTGTCTTTTTAAAGAAAGCACACATTATTTATTGCTCTAACAATTACAATATTCAACTTATATGTAACTCTGTAAAAATAGGATTGACCGCCATTTTGTTGATCGATATTTTTCAAAGCTTTCAAAGCATTCAAAATTTTCAGGAAAAATCCCATAGATTTAATATTATTATTAAAGTATTCATTTCAATACATGATGTATTTTCTGGATTTGAATTATATTAAGAAAGTGCATTTCACATTTTCTTTTCTCAGAATATTAAATGTTGTTCATCCTTCATAAAATTAAAGTTTGTTTGACAAAAACCCATAAAACTATTAATAAGGCGGACTCAATTTTATCAAATTGGTTTCTACCAAATTGAATAGCCATATCTGGTGATTGGTAATTCAATGCTCCCGCCAGCGAAACGACAAGCAGCATTATGAGTTCAGTTTGCGTGAAAAAACACGTGAAATTGACAAAATAAATATAATATTTAAAGGCACAACGCCTAATAACAAGCCTGTAATAATCATTCTCTGCCTAAAGCTTTCATTAGCTCGTTTATTTTGTAACGAGTAACCAGCGAACGGTGCTACTATTGTTTCCTGTCGGTCTATTAATTTTTAGTATCATACTAAAATGGGTGTTTTAAAAAATTGTTATTTAACCATCAATCTTGTTATATTAGATCATTATACGGGAATATAAAGATATTCATCCGCTTTGAATCCTTATTTTAGGTCTTGAATAATCACATTGTTTAAACCTATTTTAACTACATGATATAATTTGTGAGAGTTTTTTAATACATAAATAAGATTCTTTCTAGTTTTAGATACAGCAATGTAGATTCAAGAATGAATACCTTAAAACTTGAAATACTAACAAAACATTTTTTGTCGCTTTATAATTATATCTCACCCTCACATCTAAACTGTCACAAATCAAAAGTTATTACATTGCGATAATGAACTTTGAAGTCTTTTTACACGCTCTTGTTTTGTTGCTTGAATTTTGTTTAACTGTCGCAGTGCACAGTTATTTAAAGCTCTAAATTCTAGATAACATAATTATTCATACGTATAATTTATTAAAAATATCAAAATCTTGGATCACATTTATGTCTCCCTATATATAAACAGTGAAGATGCAAAAATTTAAGGAAAATTAGTTGACTATTTTGATTTGTGACAGTTCAGATTTGAGGGTGCGATATGTATTTAATTTTCGCAAAAACAACCACATGGAAAGTGTTATTTCGTTGATGAATTGCATTTGGAACTATTGTAATCAGTTTTCAAAGAAATATAAATTAACTATTAAAATCATTATTTAACTATTTATAAATAAACATAACTGAAATCGTTAGTAGGGTATATCATTTACAAATTATAGAAAATAATGTTTCCAGACAATATCATGAGTTATCTTTACAGAAATGTTTATTAATTAATAAATTTAAAAGCCTACAATATCAGCATGTTCATACAATGATGATGTTGTATATATTATAACGTGCTTTTAAACAAATGTTCTGCACTAGAATCACATAAATGCACTTTTCAAGTAAATACGAGTGTGTTAAATAATTCATGCTTTCGTTTGATTTTCATTCCACATTTATTGCTTAAATTAAAAACCGCAAACACTGTAAACGTGAAATTTCAACGAGTGCGTAGTTTACTTTTTAATAATAATACTGTTTTTAAATTTTGCAATAATAATTTTAAAAAATATTATTTTTGGCACGCCAAGCTAGGGGTGTCGGATCTGTGTTATGGCGAACGTGAAAAGGTATTAACTTTCGTCCTTCAAAAACGGTCCCGGTAGATAGTGTTAGCCGTAACGTACGTTTATTGAATCCAAAAGATAATCAATTGTATATTACCTTTTATCAATTATGTAAGAAATCGATTAAAAAAATCATGGTTACTAGTTATTATTAATGATTGCTTTTAAATGTCTGGCCACCACACCCAGCTTCGTCCGAATTAAACACTTGTATAAAACATCTCATAAATAAATATAAATTTAAAAAAAATAGCATTATGTTTAATATAATATATGACATAGTTGGAGGATGATGACATTTCACAATAGAAATTCGAGCCAGAAAGAACTGTGTAAATTTGACCGAAAATTTGTTGAATGTGATCGTCACTAGTTTGTATTATGTTCTAATTATACTCAGGTACGTGTTTATGATTCTCGTAAGTAAAAAAGATTTTCTTTATCGTGTTTTATACTGTAATTTTACCGTTTAAAAATAAATCGACTTATTTTTGAAATTATATTTTTTAACAAAAAAACAAGATTTGATATATCGTGAACTGGGTTGAAAATGTATTAGGTATGAGCAAAATAAAGGGACAAAGCGCTGGTACTCCGTGCTTTCACGTAAAGAATCTTAACGCATCCGGTTTTCAAACGTTTCCGTTCGGTTGTTTTATTCTGCGAAGCTTTGGAAATTTCGCGTCCTTTGCCGTAAACAAAGGTCACAACTTCTCTGTAGTTAATTCTCCCAGGCGGAAGGATTTATCAACGGAAAATCCTTTCTATAAACCGTCTTATCTCCTATAGTTCCTGGATATTTCTCCGAAAAAATCTCTCGGTCCATCCTATGAATAAATCTCGTAAAAATATATTTTTGTAATTATTAGTATTTTTTTCTTCATTTTATGTTACTTCCTTGCCGATAACACGAGCGGTTATCATTTAACTTTTAACGTTGTAATATGTACGAGTATATTAACGATATCCATAATGTCTGTTCTGAGACGGGTAACTGGAATTCATGTTGCTCACAATGAAAATAGGTTTTTCGGTAACTAGTAGGTTCATAATTACAATAAATATTTTTTTTTTAAAGTGACCAAGCATGAGTTATTAACTCTAAATAATTAAAGGGTATTCTTGATAGTGTATACGTTATCAGAAAAGAGGAGTTCTCGTGTCTGATAAGGGAGCCACGATTTTTAATTTAGTGGGTACGTAATATTTAATTTGATTCTATTTATAAAATGTTTTGTACGAAATATTTACGTATGTAAGTTTTTTTTTACAGAAGAGTTTAATTTTATTTATTTGTTCTGATTGGTCATTCATACAGCGTATTTCAGAGGGGACGTTATAATATTTTTTTATTGCTTGATAAATATAATGGTTTTGCATTTGAGTTGTTTTAAAATTAGGTGTTAAAAATTGATTTCCACTTATCATAACTTTATAAAAAATTTCTCTCTACATTTTTTATAATAAACACTTGCTTAAATATGTCTTCTACATTCGGTACTGGAAAATTTGTGAAAAGTGATTTTGTTGAGAAGGTGGAATTTTTTTAAAGTATTACTTTTATGACAATTCTTTGTGAAACTTTGAGTGAATTTAAATTATTTTTATAAGATCCTCCCCAGCCAATAATCCCATAGATAATCAAAGAGTGTACGATGGCAAAGTAGATATTATTGATATTTTTTACATAATATTTCTTAGCTTAACGAACATATACGCCTATAAACTTTTTTCTTTTCTTTACTAGCTCTCTGATGTGTCTATTTGTGTCTATTCCGTTTTTTTCTGTGATGTGTCTATTAAGTTTTGGTCAATGATCACACCAGGGAATTTGGTTTCGGAAGAAGAATTTAGAGTACACTAACTGTTTAGTTTTCATTGTCACATTTTTTATCATAAATTATGGTATCAACGTTTTGTTTAGGCATTTTTGATAAAGAGAATAAGACATATGTTGCTTTTTTCTTGCGTCAGTTGTGAGTTGGTTATTATCAAACCATTTTTTTTTTAATATTAAAAAGGTAAATTAAAGCCTTCCCAACTAATCCCAATACTAGTTTAGAAATCAATGATTATGTTAAGAGAAACGGCTGCGCGGCATATTTCATAGAAAAAACTTAATTTTAGATTTGAGGACAAAATATACTTCTAAACATAATGATTTTTTAAATATCTAGTACGGGTGAGAATTAATTTTTTTTTTTTTTTTTACATTATGAAATATAGGCATTTTGATTATTTAATTGATTTTACGTGATTTTAGAGGCACATTTAACAATTATTTGGGGGCTAACGGTGATGTAAAAAAATTTTGAAAATAAAATGAAATATAAAATAAAAAATATTATAATAAGCGTTATGGTAGACTTTAAATTGAATTAAAAACCACCAACTTATCTTGGAACATAAATTTGCAGTGCATAATTTAAAATATCGACCGGAAAAAAACATTTTTTTTTAATTTCTATTTTTTTATTTACGTAAACATATTTACATAGTAAATATGATAATTTTAATAAAAAATACATTAAACTGACAAACAATTTTCAATGATGCATCTAAAATTATGATTTAATTTTTTTTAATGGCCTGCACTTAATTAAAAACATCATAATTTTAAACTAAGACAAATAAAATATTTCTTATCCATACAAGATATTTACCAAATCGCTAATTAAAAAAATATATCAATCAGTTTGAATGTGTATATTGGCCACTAATCCAAAATTATTTTATGTATGAAATAGGCAGCGCAGCCGTTCCTTTTAAGGGATGTGTGAATTATGCTTTGATCGATTCCTACGAGTTGCGTGTACTAAGATTCAATATAACGGAAATCAAAGGAGCGTATTTCAGGATTTAATTATATTAAATTGGAAAAGAATTAAACGGAGTTCTGCGAAATAAACACAAAAACAATTAAGAAGTTATTTTATTTGTGTAACAAATAATATGAATTGAATATAGAACAAATAGAGATATTCTAAACTAACCGAACAATAGTAAGAGCTTGAAGGTAATCGGGAAAACCGGTGACTATTATAGGTCGTGATGTACATGTCACCACTGTCCGATATAGTAACAATCTCGACCCAACCTTGAATACAAAAAATCAAACTTTTTTTCACGAATTTCGTTTAAGGTTTATTTTTTCACGGAATCCCATTAGGACCATGATTTTGATTTTGAAACCGAAAACCGTTTTTATATCGGTACCATAGGGTCGAAGATATTAGCAATCCAATCACGACCAAAACCATGAATGTAATCCATAATTTTTTTTTTCATGATTTTCGATATATTTTTTCACTGGACCGCAATGAGACCATCAATTTAATTTAGAAACCAAAAACCGTTTTTAAATTGGTGTCTTAGGGCCGGCGATATTAGCAATCCAATCTCGACCAAAACCTACGAGTATATTCCACAAAATCAAACTTTTGTTGACGAATTTCATTTTTGTTTTATTTTTTTAACAAAAACCATTAGAATCATCATTTCAATATTGAAATCGAAAACCGTTTTCAAATCGGTGCAATAGGACCGGAGATATTAGTAATCCAATCTCGACCCGAAACTTTAATATGCTCCATAAAATCAACCTTTTTTCACGAATTTCATTTTAGTATAATTTTTTCAAGGAAACTCATTAGGACTATGATTTTAATTTTGAAAACGAAAATTGTTTTCAAATCGGTGCCAAAGGGCCGGAGATATTAGCAATCCAATCTCGACCCGAAACTTGAATACGCTCGATAAAAACTAACTTTTTTCACGAATTTCTTTTTCGTTTTATTTATTCACCGTTCCGCATTTGCACCTTCTTTTGTATATTGACACTGAAAACCGTTTTAAAATCGGTGCCATAGGGCCGAAGATATTATCAATCTAATCTCGACCCCAACCTTGAATATATTCCATATAATCGAACCTTTTTCATCAATTTCTTTTTCGTTTCAGTTATTCCAAGTTCCGCATTGGTACATTTTTTGTATATTGAAACCAAAAACCGTATTCCAATCGGTGCCATAGGGCCGAAGATTTTAGTAATCTAATCTCGACCCGAACCTTGAATATGCTCGATAAAATCAAACTTTTTTCACGCATTTCTTTTTAGCTTTTATGTTTTCACCGTTCCGCATTTGCACCTTCTTTTTTATATTGAAACCGAAAACTATTTTCAAATCGGTGCCATAGGGCCGGAGATATTTGCCATCCAATCTCGACTCCGACCTTGGAAATACTTCATCTCGACCCGAAACTTTAATATGCTCCATAAAATCAACCTTTTTTCACGAATTTCATTTTAGTATAATTTTTTCAAGGAAACTCATTAGGACTATGATTTTAATTTTGAAAACAAAAATTGTTTTCAAATCGGTGCCAAAGGGCCGGAGATATTAGCAATCCAATCTCGACCCGAAACTTGAATACGCTCGATAAAAACTAACTTTTTTCATGAATTTCTTTTTCGTTTTATTTTTTCAATATTAGCAATCCAATCTCGACCCCAACCTTGAATATGCTCCATAAAACCAAACTTTTTTCACGAATTTCGTTCTAGTTTATTTTTTCACGGGATCCCATTACGACCGTGATGTTGATTTTGAAAATGAAAACAGTTTTTGAATCAGTGCCATAGGGCCCGAGATATAATCAATCCAATTTCTACCCCAACCTTGAATACACCTTAAAATCAAACTTTTTTCACGAATTTCTTTTTCGTTTTATTTTTTTGTCGTTCCGCATTAGTACCTTCTTTTGTATATTGAAACGGAAAACCGTTTTCAAATCGGTTCCATAGGGGCCGAAGATACGAACAATCCAATCTCGACCCCAACCTTGAATATGCTCCATAAATTAAATTTTTTTAACAAATTTCGTTTAATTTTAATTTTTTCACGGAATCCCATTACTACCGTGGTTTTGATTTTGTAACCAAAACCGTTTTCAAATCGGTGACATAGGACTGGTGATATTAAAAATCCGGTCTCGACCCCAACCTTGATATAATTTTTTTTTTTTCACGAATTTCGTTTTAGGTTTATTTTTTCACGGTATTCCATTAAGACCATGATTTTGTTCTCTTTCACATGTTTGACGGCTATTGGAATAGTGCTTCTTACTGGTCAGTTGAGAAGGTAGAAACAGGTAGGTATTTTTTAGTACTTAGCGTGTATGAAACTTTTTTTTAAATAACAACTTCGCCTACAGCTATTTATTTGAAATAACGTGTGTGCCAATGGTTTAAATTGATGATTGGCAAAAAAAGTCTCTTTTATATTGGGTTGTATCAAACTATTTCCACATTTAATGAAAAATCGTTTTATTATACTTGTGAACTTGACCCCTTGGAATAACAAGGTTCCATCTGAGACTCCAATGTTATGCGATAATAAGCCTTAAAGTTACTTTATCTAGAGCACATTATCGAAATTGCTGTGTCAGATGGAACCTTGTTATTCCAAGGGGTCAAACTAACAACAATTTGTTCAAAGGCTTAAATGCTCTGAGATTCGGAGTTTTACAGGAATCATTCAAATGTCAAATTATCAAAATGGCGCTAATCGACGATTTGATGTTCATCAAATATGACTAGAGTTTGAAATACTCTGCTTGGAGTTTTATTTGATTAGTTTCATACAAATTGTGTCATTTCATTATATTATTTTCCGCAAAGTGAAGAGCGATATCCATCTTTTTTTCGATGTTCTAAACCTGACAGTTCTCAAAACTGGAAATTTCCACTTTAACAATCTGTCAAATGTCTCCGGGAGATTAATCCTCGGTTTTCAATAAGAATAATAAAAAATCAGCGTAGCCGAACACAAGTCTTAGAGAAACACAAAGCTTTAGAGAAACTTGAGCCCGGGGCAAGGGTGGGGAATGGGTATGGCTTAGCTCTAGTTCCTTAAGTAGGTACTTTGGGCCAGAAGAAAAGTGAGATTCACGCTCCGATTGTTTTTGATAGCGTCAATTGAACGCTTTCTGCGGAACGAAGATAGCCAATACAAGTCAAAAAGAGATATGAGCACTCTGCGGAAAATTTTATAATTACATCTGCCCCCACTTTCCTCTTATCTTATACGTACTATTCTCCGGAATCCCATTTATAGGAGTATTATTTAAAGCGATTATTTTGGTATTTTCGGCGAAGAACATAATTTTGCTGAAGTGGATTTAGAATATTTTTCTGACTTTCTTTTCGTCAGATTGCTTTATTTTAGTAATGATTTTGCTACACGTTGATAATAATAATAATAGTTCTGCATTCCAGAAGGTATGCAGGCGTAGCGCAAAGCAATGCATTCCGTAAGTGACGATTATTAATATGGATATATTAATATAAACCAAGACATAATATTAATTAAGTGTTGCAAGGATAGGAGAAGATTATCAAGACTTTGCTTGCAAGATTGCTTTATTTTACTAATGATTTTGCTACACGTTGATAATAATAATAATAGTTCTGCATTCCAGAAGGTATGCAGGCGTAGCGCAAAGCAATGCATTCCGTAAGTGATGATTATTAATATGGATATATTAATATAAACCAAGACATAATATTAATTAAGTGTTGCAAGGAAAGGAGAAGATTATCAAGACTTTGCTTGCAAGATTGGTTTATTTTACTAATGATTTTGCTACACGTTGATAATAATAATAATAGTTCTGCATTCCAGAAGGTATGCAGGCGTAGCGCAAAGCAATGCATTCCGTAAGTGATGATTATTAATATGGATATATTAATATAAACCAAGACATAATATTAATTAAGTGTTGCAAGGAAAGGAGAAGATTATCAAGACTCGGTCATCGTAGCTATAAGCAAGTAACGACTCTGTTCAAAATCATTCTCTTTCACCAGGAATATACGGAGGCAATTGTCCGCTTTGACGAAAATATATTTACATTACTCCTTATTTTCTTCAAATTGTTTGTTTGTTTTCACAAACATTTTAACATATTTAATGTAATAATATTAATAATGTACAGTCCTGTGTAATATGTATGTGTTTTTTTATATAAGGCGATAATTGTATTACATACCCCACAGCACTACATTAGAATGAAAATTATTTCTAATTTTAAAACTGTCAATTCATGGTGGAATTCCATATTAAAATTGTAACTTTTAAAAACATAATAAAACTTTTTTTTTAAAACATAATAAAACTTTTTTTTAAAAACATAATAAACAGTACCGTCAGCAATAAAATAATTTTCAAATAATAAAAACAATATTAGAAAGCAGGGAACTCACTCCCGACATCCATGCTATATATACCAAAGATTTAGTATTCATTGTACCAGTCTGAAGATGCCCGTGACAGGGTGACACCGGTCCGGTCGAAAATAAATAAGTGAAAAAAGTTACAAAGGTTTTTTAATAATAAAAAAATCATTTTAGAATGAAAATTCTTAATATTCATTTCACAATTCGGTAATGAGCAAATTTCTAACTCTTTGCTTCTACTTATTGAGTATACCTTTGCGCTGCTGCTGGGCGGCAATTGACCCCGCAGAACCCGGACTCTATGTTACATATATAATCCCCTGACCTTAACTAGTCATTATGTATACCACTTCGGAAACTGTTAGATAGATAAATAGATATCACGGGGGGAGATCAAAGCCTTACCAGTCCAAGGATGTTGTAAGGTTGAATAAAATAAATGATTTCGGATATCTTCTCCTTTCAACAGTTTTTTTGAAGGAACGTAGAGCGATATGGAGATTTTTTTTCCTTTTGATCTTATCTCACTCAAATATTCTGAATTGATTATATCAAACGGCCTCCGTAGCGTAGTGGTCTAGCGTAAGGCTTTAATTTGACATCTTATACGAGTAGATTTCTTCCCCGGCACTGCGCAATATTTCTTTATTTATATTATTTTCAAAAAATCAACATCTTACAATATTTCGGATTATAGAAATAACACGTAGAAATACAAATTTAAATTATTATGTAGTAACAACTAAACTTTAAAAATCATGCAATTATAGAATAAGAATCATCGTTCGAAACATTTTAAATTGAAAATAACATTGACACTGATTTAAGTAACGTCATTCAATTTCATATACGTACGAGAGCAACTCGTTCTGAAATCCTGTTTAAATGTCACAACACCGGGACTGAGCATTACAAACACTTGCTTGTACCTAGATTACATGAAGTTAGTAATAGATACGCAGATGCAGCGGATCTACTTAACTGCATGAAGAGTAATTACAAGAGTAATTGACGGCCTCCATGGTCGAGGGGTAAGGCTCTCGACTACGAATCCGAAGGTCGCGGGTCCGAATTCCGGCGTGCGCAAGTAATTTTTATTTAATTAATTTGTATTGTTTCACAGTAAATTCATTTCGAAATAGTTTATAGTATATTTTGCGCACGTTCCAGAGAGGAAGATACTCTCACTATCGCCCTGGTGAAAGACCACCATTCAGAATTGAAAAATTGCTTGAAATGGCTTTTAGCCGTGTTTAGTGACCAGATCTGAATAGTCAGATCTTTCTCCTTTTCCCCACCTTCCTCTCCCCCTAATCTTTCCCCTCCCCAATACCTTCAGCCTCACAACATTCCCCAATTGGGAATGCCATAGTCTCACTAGCTCCAGACGGTTGGGAGCAGTTTGGGACTCTTGTGCGGTATTCATATAAAAAAGAATGGCTGTACTACTATATCTTTTCAATCAGTATTAAATTAAGATAATTTTACTGTAATGAGTGATATGTACGCATATCTTTTACTTTTATATCCTACATGAACCGTTTTTCTTTATATACTCTCTGATGTCGTTGTACGACCTAATACCACATTTAATAGTTACCCTTTTAAAATTATTTATGCTTTATTTCAATGATTGTAGTTAACTGTGACAATTAATTATGGTTTGTGGTATGTTTATACCCTTGATATTAAATAAATAAATGTCTTATGCCCGCCTTCACCTATCAAAACTTTGCAAGAACACAGCTCCACATATATATTCATCCAAACGAGAGTATATGTAGGAACTGAGCAAATATTTATTTCCTCAATTCGGTTTTTTTGTTTTTTTTTTTTAAATTTGGGTTTCGCGTCAGCCATTAGACATAAAAAATCTTTGTGTAAATTTATGGCGTGCAATATTTGGAAATTATTGTGATTATAATTTTTCGCTATACAATGGCGCTTTGAAAAATTAAATTAGAAGTTAAATTTGGTCAAAAAAAACAATTTTCTTGCTCAACCTTGTTTCATTTGAGATCTACACTCTTGGTCCAGCGACCGTCCTACGTTTAAAACCCGTAAAAAAAGTTCGCGTCAACCTTTGCAAAATAGTCATTGACGGCATTCATTCTCTGACGAAGATTCATCGAAAATTTCTTCCGTCCATTCCAATATTTCTGTTTACGAAACAAGAAAAAGTTACATGTGGTCAGGTCCGGAAAATATATCGATTCAAAAACCAAATCATGCAATTTTGCCAATACAATGGCCAACCCGTGGGCCTGTATATTGTCGTGGATGAGAACTTGTTTTATTGCAAATCTGGCTTTTTTTTCCCCCAACTCACCACTCAAATGGTCTAATGTCTTGTCCATTTAAAAATAATTGAATATGATGATTTCTTAGACATACGTCCTAGCCCCAGAAAATAGTCTATATAAACTTATTTGACAATGGACCCACCATGGCCTTCTTTATTCCCTTATTAATTGGTGAAGTTCACTGTTTTGACTATGGTAAATATGGATAGTTCCAAGTGTTTTCCGGAGAAAATATTCGGATTAATGTCACTCAATATTGTTTGGACATCCTTTCGATTGATTTTTTTATTCACTTTTTATGATTTCGCATGCATAAATCTTCATTCAGGATTTTGTGCTGTCGTTAAAAAAAGATTTATTTTTTTGATTATTTGATTATTCGCTCATCTGGGCTTCTACACGGAATTTTAGAACAGAATATATCATAACGATATATCTAAAAATATAAGTACATACAGTTTTTAAACTATAAAGTTACGGGAAATAGTATTTTTAAAACGTTTAACAGTAACATTAAATAGAAAACTAAAAATCATTGAACCTACATTATCCACGGTACAAAAATTAATTGTAGAATTCATCAAAGTGCTGATACAGATGACGATTTATTTTATAAATGGAGTCAGCAAATATATCAACAGTACCTCCCTTGCCCAAATCACGCATCATATTGGTTAGTGAGTATAACTGATAGTTGGTTACATATGTGTTGAAGAAAAATAATATATTCTGTCTTGTGTTCCTAGTCGGTACATGTAATTTAATAGTGGCAACGATGGCAGGGCTGTCAATTAGGTGGTTACAACTAGATCTGATATAATTCTCCTGTCAGACCGCGTAATTAGATATAATCGATTTATCAAAGGTACGTATTAATTAATGTTTAAAATTATTATATAATACTTACCTCAAACCACTTGAAACGTCGCAAAAATTAATACTAAAAATTATGTTACATAAAGAAAGTACTTTCCCCTTCACGCATTTATTCCATGAGGCTGAACTGTTAGATATAAGAAAAAATATTGTCTACCGTGCCTAAAATATGTATTTTCAAGTAAAAACCATTCCCAAAAAATGAAAATCGTTCTAGTAACAGGATAAATAACGTACTTGAAGTACCTTTGTGTAAAACTAGGCTTGCGCAGAGACATGCTTTTTTTATTGCTCCTAATTTTTTTAATTTTATATCTACAGTATGTAATTGTCCAAACATATCATCTTTAAACACATACAAAAATGAAATAAAAAATTGGATTAAAACCAAAGATATCAACCTTTTCCTGCTATAACTGTATATTTTCCCCACTTTTCTTTCTTTATTTTTCGATTTGTTTTCTTATCTAACTTAAAATCTTTTATTTAACTTACCATTAACATCCATGTATTAATACAAATAAACCAATATACTGCAACTAACTGATACCAGGTATACCCACGCACTGGCCTTGCCTATAAATAAAAAAAAATAAAAATTATTCTGAGCTTAAAAATTACATTTCTGAGAAATTTGTGCTTAACCCTTGTACTTAATTTTTTTTAACATTTCTGATTAATTATTACATACTTTAATCAATTTTTGTTGATGCTCATAATTTGTCTATTCTTACATTATTATGTTATATGTTTATCATTTGTCTATATTTGAAATTATTCTTTTTTAGTATTCTGTATATTCCTTATGAGGAAAGTATCGCTTTCGAGCCATTTTAAAATGCATATATCAATAAAGTGGTGATGACAAGGTAATTTTTAATTTATTTATTAATCATGACGCCACAAAGTGAATACCAATCTTTTTAAAAAATTGTAAAATTCATTTAGCTAAGAAATTTTTCCTGAACCCGTTCTATATTTTATACAAAGGGGACCAAATAGTTGAATTATACTCCACTTGACTTCTAACTAATGCAGTGTAGAGCGTTTCATACAATCTAAAGACTCAACATCGCATTTAAATAAAGTGTACCAATATTCCATTCTACCTGCTATAGACAAACAATTTGAAATAATTTATGATGAGTGAAAATAAAATACGTCTTTGAAGTTCTCTTTATTAGAAAATTATATAGGTTTTTAATGTAAGCTTCATTTTTTTTAAAGTTAAGAATAACATATACTAACCAACCTCGTTATTTAATATACTCCAAGTTACAAAAGCGTGCCAAGAAAATAAATACTTAACAAGTAGTATACTTATTATGTTAAAATAAAAATCCAAATTTAAATGAACCAACTTACAGTTTTCATTACCCCGTGTTCAACTGGCCTCGTTCTCCCCTCAGTGGTTTATGGGATCGTATAGTTCAGAGTTTATAGTTGTACATTAGAAATCCTGGACCGAGTCAGAAGAGCCTACTTTATGGGGAGAGGAGGGCAATTGGGAGCTGCCCACTGGGATTTTATTATACATCTTATTTCTACATCTTAGGCTAGTTGGCTAGCACTTTAACAGAATTCTCTTTCAACTTTTCATATACGATTGCCCCAATATGTATGTTATGATTAAACTAAATATGAATATATTTTACCTACGAAATTAAATTTTAGACGTCGATCTACAATATTAAAAATCACCTGTGGGTGTTGTTACCGACTACCAAAACTTATTTTCTTTTATATTAACACCTATTTTTCCTTACTCTATTACCATTTTTGTAGTCAATTGCATGCATACTTGTATGGCTACATTAAAACCCATTTTTACACCTGCTTGTACGTTTAATTTTTATTTTTTGGTACTATTAGTTTGTTACATATTTTACAGATTTGTGCACTATATATTATTTCCTAATATAAGCTGATGCTTGTACTCAGAAAAGGAATGCTCGTTAATATTAAAATATGTACAGTGAAATATGTAAAAGAAAAATATTAAATGTTTCAACTAAAGTTAAATATACAAAAACTTGAAAAAAAAATACAAATAAATTAATAAAGAAATAAAAAAAGATTCAAGTAAGGAAAGACAAGTTTATAAAAACATGAAATGAAAAACTTTTATTTTAAATAACTGAGTTTGTAAATAATTAATATTTTACAGATATAATAATAAAAATGTATAAAAAAAAGAGAAGTAAAAAATAGTGAAAGAATAGTGTTCAATTTAACATATGCATTTCAACATGTGAATATAAGAAAATACATGATTTGCTACCATACAATAGATTAGGCTGCGTGATTAAAAAAAATATGGTCTTTCTTTAATACATATTTCTTGATTTGTCTCTGTTCTTATTTCCGTTGGCAGGTCTTGCAATAATTTGATGCCTTTATATATAAAATGATGTTTGGATGCTGTTGTCTGTAACAGTGGTACCGTACCGCTGAGTATATATTTTCTTATGTAACAAGATCAGCTACAACATAATAAAAGAATCTAGTCGTTTGTAGAATATATTCTAGCCGCTGGTTGCTAAACTTCACGCTCCGGACCAATAGCGACACGTTTCCGGCGGGCCATCGTTGTTTTTAGCCGGCGAGACAAGCGAATCGGACACAGTTTCAGACGCAGAGTCGTCAGGTGCGTGCGGCGTGCCTTGGGCACGTGGCCGCCCGCTAATTACATTGTAACTTGTTATCTATGCATTGAACCTAAATATTAAATTCAGTGACCGGTGCTCTAACTCGCTGTATCGTGTCTGACGTCGTACGTGTGAGATCCAGAGTCCCTAGACAACACACTTTTTTACGCTGAAGGGATCGTGACTCTCGTCGCAGACCACCTCTTGTAACGAGAGTTGTTTCACTCTAGTTTATGTGCTGTAATAACTGTGTCCTTTGGAATGTTATGCCTGATTTGAGATTCACCGGAGAGAGATTATCGAGCCTCAGATTAGAAAAAATACTGCCCCTCGTTGTGAACCCCGTATGTAATTACCTGTAAATTTTTAGTCCGTTAAAATAAACCCTGTCCAGAAAGCACGCTTCTTTTCGCTGGTAGCTAGTTACCTTCCGATATAAGGCTGCGGCCGATCTGCGACTTGAGACAGAGTTGTGATGCCTCTACCAATTGAGCTTACCTGGTGAACCCTGAGATCAGCCCCGCATCTGGCCTCGAGGTAAGTTAACCTGTCCCCTTTTATCACTGGCGCCAACTTGAGGCCTGTATTCTTATCACTGGTCACCCTCACGTGGGGATTTTTGTCCTTTCTTATCACTGGCGACCAACGTGTCACTCTCTCTTCCTTTCTTATCAATTGTTAATGATATCTTTAAGTGTTTGGAGTAATGCTATATTGTTATGTATTTTAAATAGTGGTGGGACTGAAAAGAGTTTGTAAATACTGTTAGGAAGTCATATGGTTTTTAAAAATAATTTTTATTACTATTGTATTGCAATGTTTCAACATTTTTTTTAGGTGATACAATTCAAGAGTTCCAACTGCTCCCAGCCGTCTGGTGCCAGTGAGACTATGGCATTCCAAATTGTGATATGTTATGAGGCTGAAGTTATTAAGGAGGGGAAGTATCTGGCTATTCATATCTGGTCATCAACCACGTCTAAAGCTATTTCATGCAGTATTTCGATTCTGAATGGTGATCTTTTACCATGGCGATACTGAAAGTATCTACCACTCTGGAACATACCACAAGTATACTTCATATTAGTTTTAATGATTAAATTTTTAAGTAACAAAATTTAATCTGATGATAATGATTTGTACCCTCGACATCCGGATTCGTAGCCAAGGATGGTAACAACTCAATCACGGAAATCGTCATAGTGGTAATAAAGAAGATTTATAAGAAACCCCTCCCAGCTCACGATCCCGTATTGTAACTCTAAATGGGCTAATGCAAAGCAAATATCTTTTAACAATTTCTGTGATCAGTAATCCTGAGTCTAAAGAATAAGAAAAGTAATTTTCTCATTCTATCTAGAGATGAATTTATTTGAGATTTCCGTTTAATATTACCATCTATTTTAATAATTCCGAGAAATTTTATGTTTGATTTACAACGAGTAAATAAATCAATATAATTTGAATCGCAACTTGTATGTCCCAGTGGGTAATTTCTGTTTAGAACTTTTATAGCAATGTTGATATTTATGGTATTTTCCGTGAAGCTTTAAGGTAAATAATAAGTTTTTTTCCCATTATTGTTAATAGATTTATCTCGAACCAGATTTTTTGAATTTTAATTCCTATATTAGCTGATACTTCTATTTTGTTCCGTTTTTTTTGTCAAAATGTGTTACTGTTTCGTCTGTATAGGATATAATATTTCCACCAATTGGTAATTTAAAAAAATCATTTACCTACATATAAAAAGTATGGGACCTAATGTCGTTCCTTACGGAATACCGAAATTTGTTGGTTCTTTTTTACTTAGTTTATTATTTATTTTAACTTGCTGTGTCCTTTGGTGCAGATTGCTTCTTAAGTATGTTTAATATGATTTTTTTAATTTAAAAACCTTTGTAACTTTTGTCCACTTATTTATTTTCGAGCGGACCAGTTTTATTTTACCACGGGTATCTTCAAATTGGCCCAATTAAAACTAAATCTATGGTATCGTATGTTTCACGGAATCTGTTATTAACAATAATGGGAGTGTGGTAATAAATCAATCAAATTCTCTAGGGTGTAATCGTGATATGAGTAGGTTTGTATACAAAATAAGTAGGTACTAACATTCTCGCTAACACAGTACCATTTCTTGGTCTACTGTGTGGTTCAGGATCTGGTTGTGTGGGGGGTAAAATACACAACTACAATATGAAAATAATATGAGTACGAAATATTATTAAGGTATTAGAGGGAAATATTTCGTGTTTTATAAAAAAAAAAATTAAAAATTTGTTTCCCAAGGTAAAATGCTCAATAGCTTAAGTAGAGAGCTCTTTGAATGTTTAACCATCTAACGACCTACGTGTTTATGTAAATTTACCTTAGGCTCTAAAACAATGTTACGTGTCTATAACTACAATAATATTTTTTTTCTATTTTTATTTATACTGTTGTATACAAATTTGTTCATTCGCAATTACTTTTGAATTTGAAACTATTTACGTTTGATGAAAATACAATATTCTCATTCGGATTCGTTTCTTCTAACCTTTTTACGAACCGTGAACTTGTAACATGTAACTGCTCGTTTAAATATCCGACATAAAAGTTTTTTTCTCGTGGTTTTCGGAGAAAAGCTCGTTTGTTTTAAGTAGAACTCAATTCTAGCTTTTATTGGGCGTGTTAGTGGCTACATCCAACATTTTTATCCCCCTTTCTACTTTCATTTTACTTTCATTGACTTTCATAAAATAATGTTAGAAAGTACGTCCCTTAATAATTATTATTATGACACCATTACGGATTGGTGCGGAAGATAAATATTACCGCATCTGGAAACATTCACTGCTGCCTTTTTGACTTGAATTACCTAAATACTTAAGTACCCACCAAAGAAAATAAAACATTGAAATATTTACCTTGGAGCAATTAAACCTGCACGGTTTTTAAAATTAATATACGAAACATTTAAAAATGCACCAAAATCAAGGCATTGAGTTATATCGGACATATAAGTTCTTCAAATAAATGGTTAAAAAATATTTTTTTATAAAATTATGCTGTATAAAATAATGTATAAAAAAAACAAATGTATTTATGGCTTCCTCAAACTAAAACTTAAATTTTGTAAATAATGTAAAGAGAAGAGATGTTCGCTTTCCAATTGTGTACGAAACTGTAATTAGAATATGCATTTAGGACGCCGTGTATTCTAACTACTGTTAGTTCGATAGAAACAAACAAACAAACACCACATCTAACTTTCCAAATAAAATCTTCCTCGACAGCGATCAACTACAATAAAACTCTGGAAAGGTTTAGTTTAGTTTGTATTGCTCGCACAATGCACGTGTGTTATGTTATACAAACTAATAGTTCAGTATCCACATAATATCCCCATCATTCCAGCAACATACGAAAACATCCAGTAAAAAAAAACTGTTATGAACGTTTTATGTCATTTCAATTTTTATGTTTTTTTTGTGGTTATGGAACTTTCCTAATATTTGCCAAAGGTAATTGTAAATCAAAAATAATTGTATGATGTAGGTGTAGAAAATTCTGACTTGAGATCGCCTTATACGTGGTTACAGCTGATATCATGGCGTGACAGGATACCATGCAATTTGCCACAAATGTGAGTTTATTGAGAAACTTTTCATGATGGTGGTAACCTATCATAAGTGTTACGTTGGGAAGGGTGAGTCAAGGCGAAAGAATATTCAAAATGGAACTTTGGAAGTACATTAATAATGATGGCAATGAAAAAGTTTTGAATTTTTCTTACTTAACTACGAAGTTTACTTTATTCCCTGATAACCATTTTAGTAGACCAAACTAGAACCAAGCAAACTATACAAAAACCAAGCGGTCACCTTAACTAATAAAATATCTCAGTATATTTTTTCATAAAATTGAAAAGAAAACGCTGTATTTCAACCTTTCTTAACATATTAGTACGAAAACCTCACATATATATCTAAGGATGCTGTGGGGAGGATCTTTTAAATAATGAGTGAACCTGGATCTTGAAGAGGTCCATGTTGTAGGAACGAGGAAACACACAGTCTGCCACCTCTTACCAGACCCGATGGTTAACTACCAAACACCGCCACCGAAAAGGCTAACCTTTTAGGGAAAATGTTCCCGGAAAACTCTGCCCTCGATGATTAAGGTACCATTCCGCCGTCGGTTCCTCACTGCGGTTTCTATATGAAAAAGCTGAGAATCCGGCATTAAGATGTACTCCACGGCTTACAGAGGCTCTATATTATTTACTACGGCTTATATTTATTTCAGCAATTAGAAATTAATAAACGAACAAATGATCCTTATATAATGCTAATTAATTATTAAATTTATTCCCCACTCTTTAGTATATTATTGAAACCTGAACATTATGTTGAGGTTTGCCAAACACTTTAAATTCATTGACTTAAATAGCATTCACGTCATTATAAAACAATTAAGAAAACAAGATGAAATTAGACTGAATGCTATAGAAATGAGATCTCTGGGGCGAATGTGTGGTAAAATTATATATGATTCGTAAAAAATGCAAGGCCGGTGTAAGCCTAATGGTTAAAATTAAAAGAAAAGGACGCTTGGATGGTTTGGGCATGTAGAGCGAATTAGCGAAGAAAGGGGTGTAAGGAGAATATATGACGTGGAAGTTTATGGTTAAAGAACTCCAGGGCGCCTAGAAAAGACATGGCACGATCAGGTAAATCAAATACTTGAGTCGGGTCATATCAAGAGTCAGAATAACGGACGAGTATGTATGAGACAATATATTTATTTATTTATTCAGGTTTTTAATCCAGCAGAACTTTGTGGATAGTGCAAACCCAATCTGCCATTTTACATGAAACATATACAAATATAAATAGAGAAATGAAAATAATAAATAAAGTAAAATAACAATATTAAAATGCATCAAAAATGAGATAAAAATTCAAATAATTTCAAAATGATAATCACATCGAAATAAAATAAAGAAAATGTAAAACGTAATAGTTAATAATAGAATATATTAAATCAAAATAATGTAATTTAAGAGATCGTCTTTCAGGATGAATATAAGACTGTGAATGAAGCAAGGAGTGTGTGCCGAGATCGAGTTGCATGGCGGTCTATCCTTTCTGCCTTAGCCTGATGAGAAACGGTGTGATGATTAGTTAGTTAGTTACGAAAACACATTGTGTGGGAAAAACAAATTTTATCTGTAAATACCTCGCAGAATAGAGCATTTTTAATTTTCATAATTACTGTCAAAGTAAATTGGTGCTACCGTTAATAAATCATTTTATACCGTCATTCCAAACCGTCCTTATAAAATTGGATCAGAGTAAATAATATCATATACATACGTCGTCTCAATGTGACCTAACCAAAGTTTGAAAACGATTTTGAACGCCGAAACAGCTGTAACAATAATTAAAAAGTAAAATACTCGCAAAACTTAATAAAATCATTATTAAATTTGCTATATTTTAAAATAAATAACTGGGATTATACCAATTAAATAGAATAACAATAAAAAATTATTAATTCACATTATTTTAAAAAATGAAAAGTTTTTTATTTCTCCTCTAAAGTTGGTAAAATGGGCTAATGGATTTTACTAATTAAGGTGGCGAAACATTTTATTGATCGTCATGGCTGGATAGAAATCCAACACCGTTATCGAATTCCTGCTTTCCAATTGGTAATGCTTCAAATGGAATATAAATTTTACATCAACAATTTCTCATCATCATCGGTAGGTAAAGTAAAAAAGAATCCCTTTTCAAATATTTTATTTATTTCAAAGAAATGTTTACACAACTCGTCCACACAGCGGAAACGTTACATTTTTAAATTTCTCTACTTAACAATAAACAAATAAAAATAATTTTATCACAAAATGATATAAATGCTAAACATGATTCACTCAAAGTGAACGTAACTTTAAAATAATCACCATTTTAGTTTTATTTCACAAAGAAAATCCTTATAATTAATATAGATTTATTTTTCTTATTTTATATTTACAAATAAATTACATTTTGTTCATAGTATACTATTCTCATAATCATATTAGTACGAGTACGTTAACTTTTAAATGGACAGGATTATATTGTAATATAATATGACCATGGAAAAAATTATGAAAATCATAAAACTTAACATTAAAACTTTTGTTTTGGTACAAGTAGGTAGTTCCTACCTATAATATATTTATAACTTCCGAGTCTTTAGATTAGGTTAGATGATTTTGTGAGTTTTCGGCATATGGTTTAGTTTAACACTAAATTTTACGGTGACACGAAATAATTTATTAAATCTCTTACATTGAGCGTAACATCATTTATTAAATTGTATTAGACAGATAGATCTGATAAAGAGAAGAGTAACGTGTTTAAGGTCTTATTCTAGATTAGGCTTTTAATTCAGTCCTTACAATTTTATTACCAATACGAATACACTATAAACGACTGATATTGATGAAACAATCACTGTGGCTGCATTGCTCAGGGTGTCGTGATGGACAGCGGCCTGAGTCTCCCCTGTTGGACAAAAAACACAATTTATTATTCATTTATTGATTTTAGTTCGGGAAAATCTATAGTTCTCATCTTATATTATGTAAAATGCACAAAACAGCATTCCAATTATAGACTCCTTTTTTTGGAAAACGCCTCAAACACATTCCAATTATAGACTCCTTTTTTTGGAAAACGCCTCAAACACATGAAACACACTTTAATATCAGATGTGCAAGATCAATTTCATCTTGCAGTTATCTTAAGGACTTCGGGTTAAATTCAGCTTAAAAATGAAAACAATTGTATCTAACAATGAAGTCACTCACGCAGTTCTTATATTAAGTTTACAAGAACTATTCTAAGTATTATTAAATCTTTTCGAGAAGGAATATGTTTACAATTCTTTTAAAAGGGTTTCGGATATAATTAAAGATTTATGAATTTTTACATGTATCAAACACTTTGTGGGAATACATAATTATAAAAAATAAAAATAACATTGTTTTAATTCCACTTTATTATTATTATTTTTTTATTATTTTTTTTCATCTAACCGGTTTCGATTCAAGCTGAACCTTCCTCAGGGGTGAATAAAATATATTAAACTTTATACAGAAATACATAGTATTTAATAAAAAATTAGAAGAGAGAGACAGAACATCAACATAGGTGGGGGGCAAGGAAGGAAGAGCTTCAGAGGGAGGGGTGAAGGTTGGCGGAGGTAATGGAAATATTTTCAACAATGGGGGTGTTAGACAAATCTAGTTGTTTATTAGGTAGATTGGTTTTATTGATTTTTAATAACTTTTTTTATTTCAAGGGCTTCAAGATAATTAAGGCGTAGACCTATTCCGTTTCTATGTAATACACCTTTCCCGGAAGAAAAAATAATGAAGCGGAATTAAAACAAAGTTATTTTATTATTTATAAAGATTTAGACATTATGTAGAGCCTACAGGTAAATTAAATTGATTCTTAGTGTAGACGGCAGATTGGTATTGAGATTTTTAAAAACATGTATATTTGCGAATGGTTACTGACCACACAGTCAGCCGCAGAACACCATCGGTAAAGAATTAAATCTATATGTCCGATAGTGATTTTGTAAAAAATGTTTAAAATGTACTTTATGTATTAAAAGATTGAAAATCTTTTTAATTTCATTTTATTTAAGTGTTATTATTTAATTTAACTTTAACTTCATATAATTTATATTTTAGGTACCGCTGAAAACCAGCTGCACTCCAGGCCCCGAAATGTGGGTACGGATAATCAGTCACCCTTTTGTCAATTAATAAAATTAAATAATATAAAAAATAGTTAAATAACAACTTATTGACAAATAATTTTTTTCATTATTATTATTACCTGTATTTCGCTCTCTTAACTTAACTACATTATTTTTTAACTTACGTAATGTTATTTCCTAACTTACACGATGTTAATAACAAATTTTAATTTGTTTTGTTCACTAAATATAACATTCTAGAGTTTTTATTTAAATTTATTCGTTTTTTGTTTTTGTTTTTAAGCTATCGGGAAGGAGATTGTGTATATTTAGTCCCCCATGGACGGCCTGTGCTTTTTTTACTATATTCCGTATTTACTGAATTCGTGAATAATTTATTACGCTGTCTGTACAGTGTTCGTGTATTTGTGACGTTTTTATAAATGTTGTGTTCGTGTTAATAATTCCATTTTATATTATGTAGATAAATAGATGTATATTGTATTCATCAGTGGTATGTAGCCCATGCTGAAAAGCTGTGCCTACCTTTCCTTTTCAAATTTCTTTAAATATAATTAATTTTCCAGAAAATTTTCGGGTCATGATCGTAAGAAATTGTTTTTGCTTGGAAAATAATATTTTTTTAGTAGCAATCTGACTTGAGCGCCTAATCTTTTATACATTAAGGGGAACGGCTGCGGTGCCTGTTTCATAGAAAACTGAATTTTGGATTGGAGGCCAAAATACCCATCCAAACGGAATGATCTTTTTTTTTAATTATAGGTTTAGTAAATATCTAGAACGGATGAGAAGTATTTTATTTATTTTTGTTTTAATTTTTTAAGTATGTGCCAGCAGCATATAACAAAATACTTCTCATCAGTACTAGATATTTACTAAACCTTTAATTAAAAAAAAAATAGATCATTCCGTTTGGATGGGTATTTTGGCCTCCAATCCAAAATTCAGTTTTGTATGAAAAAGGAAGCGCAGTCGTTCCCCTTAAGGCATGATGAGTAGTTAAACACAACTCGACCAAATTTTTGGTTTTCAAAATTTTGAATTCTGAATTATATATTTAAAGGTCACAGTTTCTAAAGATGACTTCCGTAACATCCTATCACGTAATAAAAATAATAATTGAATTACTTCCATAGCGCCGTATTCATGGGAAAATCATCTCAAGGGCAAAATAAGTTTTTCGCAGAATAAGAACAAATTTTTGATAAAAACCTTTATTTATTATAACGAGCTAAATACTCGTACATGATATTTTCTTACAACTAATCAAAAAAATGTTTCTGATAGTTGTAGGTCTACTATTTTTTCTTATGAAACCTTTTTTTGTTCTTTTTTATGGTTCTCCGAACTCGTTTCCGGTTTCCTTTTCTGGTTTCTCGATTGAGCACCCAAAAGTAGTCAGCTTACATATTGACATCCCATTTTCCTTGATAACGTCTCTCAATATCACGGACATCCTGGTGAAATCTTTGACCCTATTCTTCACTATAGACTTCCAAGTTTTTACGAAAATAGTAAATAAAATAGTCAATATGGGAGTGTAAGAAATGATCTTTTAAGCTCACCTTGCATCCAGTATGCGTTGTATAATGGTTTTGTAGTCCGGGTTCTTAGTATTTCCCAAAAACTTATACACCACATTCTTGAAAGAGTCCCATTTTTTTTCCTTTTCTTCAATTTTTTCCAAAAAGAGGAAATCCGATAAAAGTTTTCTTATGTCGGGGCCAGTGAAAACTCCCTCTTTTAACTTAGCTTCACACAGTTTCAGGAACTTGGAACGCAGATATCTGACATAATCCCCATTTCTAGGTAGTGATTTGACAAATTGCATTGTGATACCCATTTTAACATGAAGATGTGGTAATAACTCCTTTTCTGCGGGAATCAAGGTCGTATTAATGATATTTTCTGGCGGGGGTTAAACTGTTTCGTTGTGGCCAGTCAGTTTTTGTCCAGTGCAGCTGTCTCGCTCTACTATACAATAAACAAAGAGTGCAAGAATGTGTTGTATTTTCCCTGCTAACACAACATGGTTAGTATTTTGAAGTCTCCACAAACCATCCATTGATTATCTTGATATTTGGTTTTCCCAAGAATCGTAGCCAAGTCATTACAGTTTTCTCCCATATGAACCGAATGTTCTACAGGAAGAGATTCAAATACATTTCTGTTATGCAGCAAGACTGCTATGGGGCTTGTTTTAGACTAATTAATGAATATGAGCCATTTTTAGGAATCATATTCTATTTCAACGAACTTCACGAACTCACAAAAATATCATTTCAATAAATCAAATTTCCCTCTTTGGAGAAAAACTGAGTAAATTCTCTCTCTCGATGTCTGTACCACAAAAATGAGGTCCCAAATGATAGCAGGTTGTTGTTTTTTAGACTTGATCCCAGCAATTCGGCTGCATCTTTTGAGAGACCTAAGTCTCTTACTAGGTTGTTGAGCTCACTCCGAGAAAAAAAGTTGAGGTCCCCCGTCAACAGAAAAATCTGAGCTGGATTCGTCCTGGGAAGCTAATGTGCCTCTCCTCTGATTCACTCGGGATATCATCTAAATTAGAAGGTGGCTGTGCAACTGGTATTTTAAAACCATGGGACACTGGACGAATAGCTGAGTCAGAGTTAGGGTAATATTATTATGTATCAACTTTTAACCTGTTTCTACGCGACCATGCGACCTTCCTCCTAACGCTAAAACTACTTTACCCACCTCTTCCTACCACTATCGTCTTCAAACACAAACACTTTTTTTATTTTTTGTTCCAGTTTTTATTTAAGACCAGCTATAATTGGTAGGACTAATGTGAGAAGTCTTCGTTTTAAGACCATATTTAAATAAATAAAAAATACTTAATTTGAAGTTAACTTGGAATTTGACGCTTAACAGAAACAAAAACTTGAGTGTCACAAAAAAAAATTACGTAATGGGATGTTTTTGGTATTTTCTTTTTCGTTTTTACTAAGTTGAAATCTAAAAGAAAATGTATGAAAATTCTATACATTTTTTTACTTGCAGATCTGTGTAATCAATACGTGAAATCCTTCGGCCTATCCTTGGTCAAGAAACAATGTTCACCACTGGTATTCGCACGTACAGTTTTCTGATTTTCTGTTGTAGGTATGGTTTTAATTAAAAAGTTTTTGTATAACTTTAGAGGTATATGATGTATGTGTTTCTACATATTTCTATTAGATATTTTAGTTGGATTTGACTATGTGTGTTTTGGAATGAAGTGGTATAATAATGTTTTGAAAAATGTTAGCTTTCCATTGTTGATTACTATATTAGATATTCTTTCATCATATATAATCATCTATGAACTTACTTCTTATACCAAAACACTTGAAATGATTACTCTAATATATTTCATAATGTATACGCATCAGTCGTATACCATTAGGTTAGTATGTACTTTCATTATGTTGTCAAATTTGTACGTCTCCCTTATTTTGAAATGTCCCGCTGTGACAATAATTTCCCCGTATTTTCCACCCCATTACTTATCCAAAACAAAACACGTCATTCCGTAAAATAGTATTCTGGTTACTGCGTCACATTATTCCTAATTTGAATTGAGTCATTAAAGTGTCATAAAAATTGACAGTTTTAACGGGAAGAGTAATGATTTTTTACTCATTGTCATAAATAACCATTTACTAGGCTATCACTGAATTAGGAAACTGCTTTAATTTTTTTGAAAGGTTTATCATTGATCCAACCAAAAACATTATTAAACACACGATCATTTTAATATCATTGTAAATATATTACACCTATACAATTTGATTGCTTTGGGTACTTTAAGGTCTGCGCACACGCAAACGTCTAAAACTTAGTGAAGTGATAAAAATCTTTTCAACTATGAACACTGAATAACAAGTTCCTATTCAAGCTATCACGTTATTCATTTTTCTATGGAAAAGCAGATTTTTATTTATTCCTGAATACAAATCATTCATTACGAAAACTTTAAAACTTCACTGTTATGACTTTTTAGGGCGGATGTTTTGAATCCATGGAAACAAACTAAAATTTATTTGCATCGCTAGGTAAAATAAATAATATTTTAAATTATGCATACCTAGTATACAGCATGTTTTAAATGTCAACGTCTAACTGGCGAAAGTTCCGAATTAATAGCAGTTAACAGTTTATCTATTTTGTTGCAAAATTATAAATCAAAATCCAAATTTAAACCACTCATCTCACTAGGACGTGTTATTGACTGTGGTGAGATGACAATTTAGTTTTAGCTGTACAATTTAGTGAAATGATGTAAACCTATATCTTAAAACCAAAACAAACCTCACACCGAAGTTATTTAAACGACAAATTGTATTTTAAGTTGGGCAGTACATTCATAATAATTAGGTAACGAAGATTTCCGTTACCACGCGTTTTTTCGTGCTTGCGTTTGCGCAGGCCTATAAAAGACATCAAGATACAAAGCTGCATCAATTAAAATAAAAATGACCTTTTTTTACTTTAAATAAATGCAAATATTCCCGGGATACTACAAATCTGACATTTAATTCCTCCAACTACTATCATAAAAAGCGGGAAACGTTGTTTTAACAGTGATGGTCGGCTTACCTAGGCAAAAAATCGAACCTGCCACGCCCGGCTGGGATCCCGATGCTTTGGACCGATCGGCTTGTATTCATTTGAGAATGTGGTTTACGTTTTCCTAGAACGTTACTCCAGTTTTCTTCGTTAATTTTTGTTGAAAACGTTGTCAGGAAGTTTCATTTTTGCGGCTTTTTCAAGCATCACATTTTGATCGACGATGTTCAGTATATTTGTGAAAAATGAACGATTTTCCGAAGAATATTTGCTGAGTTGTTTACGCAATCGATCACCGCTTCCTTTGATGCCAGGCCCCATTGTGGCCCCCGAGGACTATTGTTACAAATACCTCAAATGTGAAATACAAATAGCCCGAGAAGCAATTACCGCCCCAATGTGACAACTAATTCCATCAATCATGGTGTTATTTGATATGCAAATCTCTCCCGACGTTTCCCTTCGAATCACACGTTTACTCGTAAATCGGCGACATTTTACATCGGTAAAGGTCGGGCCTTATCGATATTTCGGATTTATTTGTTTAAGGTCAACAAACAGAAAGGTTAGGGCTTCTTTTTATGGAGGTGAGTAAATAAAGTCGTACCCACGGGAAGTGCGTATTGTATTATTAAAAGTTTGACAATAAATTAAATTTACTCGGTGTATTTCTGTTTTATTTTATGTTTGTCTATAAACGAGGTTACATTAAATACGTAATAATCTATAATTATAAAAATACGAGTTTTCTTAAATTATTATATCAGGTAGGTGTGAAAAAGAATTAAGCTAATAAACTGATCAGGAAAACCTGTATCGAAGTATTCAATCATTTATTTTTTTAATTCATAGAAGCGCTAAACAATTTTTTTTCTGTTTTTATTGTGTAAGTGGATTCAAATATAATTTTCAATATCGTAAAACTATAAAACGAAATCTGTGGAGAATAATGCAATAATTTTTTTTTAATCTAAGAATACTATAAATTGGTTAAAAAAACAGTGTAGTTAAAAATAGTAAAAATAAATGTTATAACAATATTATAAAAAAATAAAATAAAATAAAAAAAAACTAAAAGAGACAAAAAAAGATCCTTAAGAAACATTGATGAAAATTGCAGATAAAGTTACGGTAGTTCTTGTGTACCTATTTTTGTTCAATCTCTCAATAAGTTGGCCTAATTGTACAGGATTATTCGGGGTGAATTTTTGCAGAATAAAACATTTTTCTTTTATGAATGCGTAGAAGTCCTTCCTTTGTAAACATAAAAAGTTAAAACCCCTTTGTCTACAGTTCCTAAACGTATCAACCCCCTTTTAACCCCGTTAACTTTAAGGGGGGGAAGGACGGGAATTATTTATTTATTCGAAAAAATGATAATATTATTACGTAAAACGATCAACATTGTGTTTCTAACGAGAAAAAATATTTATTATATTTGTTTTATTTAGTTACATAGGCTTAGAATTTATCAACATCAAAGGAGAAATTTTCCTTTTTTTCTGACCATTCTACGTATATTGTACAAAATATAAAAAAAGGAAAGTGTTTTTTTTTAAATGAAAAAAAAAATTATTGCTTTTTTTCCGGTATGTTCTTTTAAAATAAAGTTGACAATGAAAACAATGTTAAAAAAAAACATTAAAGTTAGTGTTTATGAAAAATTAAAAATACGCTTATTTTTTTTCCCATTGCATTTTAAAGAAAAACCTTCAAAGTATTTTTTGAAGCTATTCAATATTTTTCAATACATACGAGTTCATAGGACTGTCAAAAAAGGGTCATATTTCTGATAATAATAAATTAAAAAATATTTAATGATAATTTTTCGATTTAAAAACATTATGTTTATCGTATTAAATTTACTTGGTGTATTTCTGTTTTATTTTATGTTTGTCTATGAACGAGGTTACATTGTAAGTACGTTATAATCTATAATTATAAAAAATACGAGTTTTCTTAAATTATTATATCAGGTAATAAAAGTTAATAATATTATCATTATTTCGAATTTATAAATAATCCATCCCCCACGTTCCTCTCCCCTTAAAGGCTTAGTTCAGACAAGGCGAATTCGTCCGCGTGTTTAGTTTCGGGTGGATATTGGAAGTTGTTCAGAAGACGACTCAAAAAAGCGTTCCTGCGCGGGTGGAAGAGGTACAGACGATCGATCAATCCGCTCGGAATCCCGCGTCACACCGGCACACGAGGCAATCAATAGGACTCATGTCACGGCGCGGCGTCGCGTCGGGCTGCAGCGGATGGTCGGCGGAACCGCACTGACGATCTCTTAGGGGGTTAAATATTATGAAGTTCACGTACGATTTCACATCACGTTGATCCATCCAAGAGGGTTACGTACGGATGGATCAGCCATATTCAAAATGATTCCTTTGTATGCTAGCATAAAGTACAATTTCGTAACCCACCAAATAGAGTTACAAGAACAATTTAAAAAAATATTAAAACATCTTATAACTTAATATTTTGATACCCATCACGTATATAATGCCTTATCTAGATATTAATATCAACCAGATAAACAAAATGGCAACTTCAACATACACATACCTTAATTTATAGTTAATTATTATGCTCTGCAAATTGAAATGTACATAATATCAAATGACAAATTTAGTAGATAGATTGAATAAAAAGAATAATTACAGACTATTAGACCACAAGATTAATTTAGTTCCTTAATCAGGCAATCTGCCTATCTGGGAACTAATATTGACTTGACAAGACATCATTATCAGATCAGACAACAGATCATCATCAATCATTTCACTTGACATTGACACATTAAAATTATTTTCAATTACTTAAATATTCTAAAGGGTTAATAATTATTATACAATGTAATGTACTTTAAATTATGTTATATGCTATATACATCTATCTACATAATGTAATACATAAAATAATGAAAACAAATTTAAACGCCGTTATTTTACCTCGGTCACACGTGGCGATTGTTACTCCTATTTGAATAGTAGCGACAAAGCATTCGCTGCGAGTAACTCGATTAGCAGGTTTTAAACATAACAGCGGCTGTCTAATAGCGGACTCAACAATTGGCTCTTTGTGATCGAAACATTAGGAAATAATACGTAATACAGAGAATTCAATATTAAAAAAAATAGAATACCGATTAGTACAACTACTATAGTACAAAAATGGGGTGCTATGTTGTGGAATGTGGGCTAAGCGTCCAAATGAATGACCGTGCATTAACTCGTTCGCTACCAGCTTTGTACTATGTACGATTGACAAATGCCATCTGTTTATTTTTTTTTGTTATTCCTTAATATATGCTATATTAACCGACATTAATTGGAAAGCATACAATATACGCGTTCACTTTGTACTGTGTAAGATTGACATTGAAGAGATTTTATGTAAGATATGTAACTTTATCTCATTTTGAAAGATACTGCCGAAAACAAACTACACCCCGGGCTCCGGAATGTATAGCTGCGCAGAGACCGTTTTGTCAATTGCTAAAATTAAGTATTATAAAAAAATAAATGAAGTGAAATAACGCATTCACAAGTAATTGTGTTTTTATTATTATTACTGATATATGGCACCTTTTTCAGTAGTCGAAAAGGGTCATTTGGATTAGTCCGCCCATGGGAGTGAGCGACATCTGAGAAAACAATGATGCAACTCTCATGGGAGTGATCGATTGCGAACGAGTTAAGGTGGATAGTCATTGAATGGAAAATATTTTTTTAGAGTTACCGTACTCTCAAGGGATCAAAAGGTGATGTTGATAGATGTAGATAGCTATTATTTCCATAGTAGATTAGATAATACAGAGTATTATGTTCAAAAATAGGTAATTAAAAAAATTATATAGGAGCTTACCGCTTAGCACCTGCACTGTGACCGTGACTGTGGATGCATTCAGAATGGAGCACGCGTAGGCACCGCTGTCTTTCTGCTCGGCGTGGGACAGCTTGAAGGTCGAACTGGTGGTACATGTTATTAATTTTTAAACGGTTTTATGAAAAATATTTATTTCAAAGGGGGCTGGGCTAGCTAAATTTACTTCAAATCGAATGTACTCGGAGTGACTGTTGTCGAAAAATGGCCTTAAAAATCTTAAAAATTGTGTTTTTCGTTAACTAGCATAACTTATTATAATGGTTTTGTAAAAATTAATAAATTTTAATTATTGACGATAATATTAACAAATCTCCAATGAAGCATGAAACAAAAAAGACACGGAAAATAAAAAGGTAAAAGTCGCATCTGAAACTCAAATACAGAAGACCCCTTGACCTATTCGGTACCAGCGCTCTAACCAATTGAGCTAATGCTACTCGATTGCTTTTCATTATTTTGATCGATATCATTCATCAATTTAAGAACTGTTAATATCATCTTCAATATTAATTCCCATATTTTTTGGCTTCTATCTTTCTATATTAACTGCAAGATTCTACCCAAACTTATTTGCAATCTAGATATTGTTTCTGATTATCTATCATTTTTTTATTTATATGGGAAATTCTAGTCTAGGATTAATTTATGTTCTATTTCATATTTCATTTGAGATTTGTTAAAATTGTTTACAAAGATTAAAAAAAAAAATTTGGTTTATAGGTATCAATAAGATATTTCAATAAAAAATATTAAAAAAATTGTTCTTCATAAGATATGGAATTCTAAAAAACAAACACAAAAATCATAAATTTATCAACACACAACTTATACTGGTCAAATCACACCCATAAATATTCTAATTTTTAAGTTTGTTTATAATATTTTTAATGATTAATGGAATCATTACGCAGTAAATTAATCTTTCACGCAATCATTTTATTCATTTGAATACAATTATTACACGAATCGTTACAGACAGTTCTTCATTACTCAAGAATGCGTTCGTGGAAATCACAACTAATGAATAATGTAAGTGTGCATGTCAATCTAAATCCATGAGTTTTTTTTCTATTTGCCAAAACATTTATTGTCACAATTATAAACAATATTTTAACAGTGATATAACTTATATACAGGGTGTTAAGAGACATACCTGACTAACTTTAACCAGTGATTCCTGACCTTAATTGGAATAAAAAATGTTAATGAAATTTAGGTCCCCGGCGTTTTTTTTTATTCATCTAAAAACGACGACAAGTAAATTTTTTTTTTGTTGAATTTGAAAAAAAAAAATTGAAAAAAAAAAAAAAAATGTCACCGGAAACCAATTGTTTTACTCAATATCTGGTCAGGAATCACTGGTTAAAGCATGTCATGTACGTCTCTTAACACGCCGTATTTAGGCAGTGTTCAAAATTTAATAAATAATAAACTGTTTTCATCAGTTAGTAATTAAGTCAGTTATATTATCCTGCCATAAGAAAATAAGTAAATAAAGGCTAATTACTCTATTTTTCAACTTGTTTCTTCTTTTTGTAAGTAATATTCTAATAATAAATTATATGACAAAATATATTTAAGATATTTCAACGGAAAAAAAAGCTTTCACCTCAGAGACCAGTTTTCATCAGTAAATAAATATCTCAAAGCGAAAAGGAGTCCCCTTCTGCGTTAATGAAACATCCTAAAAATAGAGCATTCGAACCATAAAATGTTTGTTTGCTTGGGGTAATTTTCTTTTCAAGCGAAAAACCAAGAGTGTTCGCAATATAAAACTAAAGAAATTACAACTACTGTTTTACCCGAACAATGGGGGTTTGTTAAATATCTGCCGAACAAAAGAACGAATCGGTCTCCACTGAAAACGGCGAGAACTAATTCATGTTCCATTCAGTTCTGAAGAACTAACTTACCTCATATTCCTAGCGGTAACTTTCTCAGTTAAAACTTTTCCATCTTTGTGCCAGGTGATCCCGAAAATGTTATTGTTCTCCACAGGCTTGTCTCTGTCCCTCGGCAAACTGCTATTACCATTTGCCGCGGTCGTGGCTCTAGTCACGCCGTCGGTCTTATCCGTTTTATCTGACTGATTGGCGGCTGCAGTCGTTAATATGAGTGGAGTTGTTGGATGCGTTGCGTTGGCTGGTTGCGTTGACGTGGTGGTAGGCAGACTGGTGGTGGTTGGTGGTTTGTTGAAGACGGGGGCTGAGTTTGAGGTTGTGACGGAGAGGGTCCCGGTGTAGGCCCTCGAGACTCTGCAAGACAGTTCTATCGCGCTCCCCGCCTTGTAGTACCTGTCTCGTACTTCGTGGCCTTGCTCGTCGACAATTTTCAAAATAGGAGCTGAAAAAAAATTATATGATAAGTGTGCGAAAGAAATGGGAAGACGAACATTTTAAATTAATTATATTAAACTAGCTGAAGTGTACCCGGCCTCGCTCGGGATTTTTCACTTGTTATCAGTATGCCACAATTGATTTGACAGCGAAAGTAACTATCTCCAAATAAAGAAACATTCATTTGAATATTTTATTTCGTTCCAAACTTTTATTTTTTCAAAAATATCTAAATCATAAAATTCTTATGTAGGTACCTCCTCGTGTTTTCCATTTTGAAAATATTCTACTAAAAAAACCTTCTTCTTTTCAATATGCAATCTGTGGCTAGCCAGAGTGTTATATCTATGGGCTAACCTAAATAAAACATGGCGGGTTCAATGAGTTTCATACTAATTTTTAAACGTTATAGCAACAGTTTTACATATTGTATTTCATTCAAACTACTTTCTAAACCTTCCTGGCACTAATAAAAACAAACTGTGGTATTTTCAGCAAAACCGGTACAATATTTTTCGAGAACATTGAGGACAAACAAACAAACTTACATTGATTTTTATATATATAGATTTTCACGTCGAAAAGTATTATGATGAATTATTTTTTGGATATAATGCCGTCTTGTGCTTTTTCTTTCATTAGCCAATGTTTCCGGTAGCATACAGTATCCATCATCAGAATAGATATGATAATACCTCATAAATTCATGATACTCCAAAAACCAATAACGATTATTTAAAAGTATTGTTTGAAGTAATTCATATAATTAATATTTCAAGTACGCTTACGCTGCAAGATTTTTTTTTTATGTGATCTGATATATTTTCTAAATAATACATTTATTGTAGCAAAATATATATTAAACCGTTAAAACTGTTTTTTTTTCATTTGAGGGGTTAACTTTGAGATGTGACATTATAATTTTAATAAAACAATAAATTTGCTTAAATTACTTTCATTTTTTTATTTTATTTCTGGTTTCACTGTGGTATTTATTCACTTCAATGCAATCAATTCATTTCATGTACGAAAAATGTCGCGTAATGTTAATATCCGTTTAATAAAGCACTTCAGATGTCTTAATAATAATGGGTTCTCGGAATTAACTAACCCCCCTTAGGAACAAACCACACCTTAAATAATAATGCAGGCAATTTTTAATTATTAATTATTTTTATTGAGACTTAAAAACTCATTTTAATATTTAATCATTGTAGAAAATAATATGAACATAACCCGAATGAAACATGAACACGGAAAAAACGACAGAAAATAAATAATTAATCCAAGACGCTGTCTAGTTTGTTCCTTAATTATTAAAAATGAGCGGTGTAAACAAATTAATTCTTAAATAAATAAATTAAAAATAACTTTCTAATCACCACTTTAATACTATATACATATCTCGAAAGTTAATCTTTCCTCATCAGGAATATACAGAATACAAAAATATAATATTGTCAATTACTTAAAAATTATAAATACAGAATACAATAATGTAAGAATAGATAAATTGTAAACAAAAATAAAAAAATGATTATAGTTGGTAATAATTAATTATAAACGTTAATGAAAAAAATATTATAAAACATTGAATAACAAGTTTATATTAGAAATTTTATTATTAATTTTAATTTTCAAGATATTTTAATATTAGAGTTAAGGAACACCCAAGGTATTTAAAATAATAATTATTCTGAATTTGAAAAACATATTTTGGAAACCAATAATTTTTTTTGATATAAATAAAGTTAAAATTTTTTTATATACAAATACAACCGGTTTACAATTACACAAACTTAAAATTTTAGAAATCATAAAAAGTAATAATAGTCAATTAAATATAAAAATACAATGTTTTTTTTTTTAAATGCGGATTACAAATCTTTGGTTACGTTTAAAAACGCAACGATAAATGATTAAACATACTTTTCTCCACTTAAGAAATAATATTTGTATAATAAATATTTTGTAAAACATGCAATGGGACGGTCAGAAAAAAGTTATATTTTTGATTTTGATAAATGCTAAGCCTATGTAAATTTTTAAAATATTTAATAAACATTTTTCTATTTAAATACATTATGTTTATCCTTTTGTGAAATAATACTATCATTATTTTGAATTATTAAATAATTTCCTGATGAGGAAAGCATCGCTTTCGAAACACATTGATACGTGTGTATTAATAAGGTGGTGATTAAAGTAATTTTTAACGAATTTATTAATATTGACGCCACAAATTGAATACAAATCTTTTGAAGAAATTATGAAATTAGTTTTTGTTTATTTTATTAAACGTAATTAAAAGCAATTATGCTTTCACTATCTAACAAATGGCCTTTCTGTTATGATTATGAAAAATAGAATTTCTTCGAAGCTGTTACATTTAATATCTAATTGACATTATAATTTGTGTGTGAAGCTCTCGTTAACAGTGGTTGGATGTTTTCTCTGTTTAATACATATGGAACTATATTTAGGCCTAAGTATTCAATTGCCAAAACATTTCTTTGTAAGACTTTGTTAGAAAACATTATTGCCTCCCACGTATTGGTAAACAGCAAGACATTTATTTTATGTTTGATTGATTGTAGGAACTTTGCTAGTGTGTTCGTAAGAACGAAAAGTTTGCAGGTATCTCTTTATATAGTTTCCACTTATGGAAACAAAAAAATATAATCCGTAACGTTGCTGTACGTGATACAATCAACCCACTCCCTTTCCCTTGGGGATATCGTCTGCTAGTGAAAATATCTACGTATTTAAATTCCAGGCGTATCTCAAAAATAATGTATCATAATTAAGCTTAATTTTGTAATCTTTACAAGAGCACGCCCAAATTTGAATAATATTTCCGTTAAAGGGCTATTTAAGCAAGGAGAGGGCAACCTTCCCTTGCAGCCTCCCCATGGAGTCTCATAAACCCGCTGGCCATTGACATCTGCGTTAAGTTGTAACATCTGCCAAACAACACGGACGTCATTAACCCTACAACAACTGTAGCTCCAAACTTCACAGCCTGATGAAATAATTGCCTTGTGTAATTACTTATTAGTTCCCACCTACCGCATCACCAGAGGAAAACAGTTCTAATTTATTAACCCTTCGCCTAGATACTAAAATTTAATACGATATGGAACTCCAGTGAAAAATATAATAGCTTTATAACAATAATTCATATAGATCAACATACGCCGATTCTGAATATGTAACTGTTATTATATTACGTAAAGTTTACAAATCGTTATTTAAGAGTGAATAAAAAATCATCTCATTAAAAAACCGTATTATTTTGGTAGCATTGCATTTGGAAAATCTGACGTCAAATGCGCATCCTGTTTTTGGATTAGCATGGACATTTTTATTTTTGATATTGTTCTGTATTTTCAATGTGTATTTTTTTCGTTTTGGCGAAATTAAAAGTTATTTTGAATGACTTTAAGCTTTATAATCGTTGTTCAATATAAAACAAACTATTATTAATGAAAAAAATTATGTATTCATGAGCAAACCAATTATAAATACGGATATTATGATAATATTAATGCTCAATACTATTATTATTCTTTGAGTTACAGTTTCTAAAAAGGTACATAATTTTATTGCTTATGTTTAGTTATGGTTTGCTATAAATACAATGTAAAATAATTTACCCTAAAGCTCATCCCTGTTTTGACATTTGACATTCTAACCTCAAAATTGATCAAAACCGACATTGATAGAAAAAATGGACCGGAGTTTCTTATTATTGTTTTTCTGCTTAAAATACTAAAACCTTTGTAATAATCATAAAATATTAACATCATTTTTTTAAGGCATTCGTTTATTTTAGGGTTTTTTCCAGATCTTAATTATGTAACATAATAATAACATTGGGACTATGGCGTGCGGTATTTTGTAAGGAGGAAGAGGATAGGGAAAGGAAGTAAATGGCGTAGAGGAAGGTTGGTCACTAAACCCGGGTAAAGCCATTTCAACCAACCTTTCGATCCGAAATAGTGGTTCTTCACCAGGGTGATAATTACGGTATCTATCACTCTGCTAATTCTGCCATAAGGCGTAGTTGGTGTTAAATATTTATTAATTTATTCAAAAGTCCTGTGAAAAATAACAAAACAATGTATTATTTTTCGTGATCTTTACGAAGCGAGAAAGCATTTCGGCATCATTATTATATACGTTTTACCACTTCAACCAAAATTCTATGTTTTGTGAGATGGAAGTCAGGGCCATATTCAACATATTCTTTCTCTCACAGAAATGTGTACATTTTTTATGCCAAAATCATAAAAAATAACGGTTTGGATAATACGGAACTACAGTAAATATATGACGACTTAAAAAAAAAATTAAATCCAGTCTTACACACGCAATTCTTAGTAGGTAAGTGTAGTTGTAATAATTATGAGTAGAACTTATAAATCGTTTTGTAAAAGATAATAAAAACCCACCTAATTAAAATGTTCTATGAAATCCGAACTTAATGGATTTTTGAAACATTAAGTTCGAAGAGGTTATACTTACCTCAAGTGGAAACCTTCTCGAGGAAATCGTCCATTATCTGCTTTAAAGCCCTCCGAGCCGTTGAAGTATGTGCTTTTTGGGGGCTTATCAAACAAAAAGTCATGGACTGCATTGTCATCGCGTGACAATGAATTAATGCATACAGAACCGATCCCTGTAGGAGGCAAGCATTTACTGATTGGGGGTAAAAGGAAATCCCATCAGAATATGTCACTATCGACCTCTCCCTCAAAAATTCGGCAATCAACGTACAAAAGGATCCGAAAGTTTGTAAGAAGGCAGTTTGTTGGCAAGGCCTCGGTGCCAAACCTGATTAAAGGGCTTGCAAATGTCCAGTGCCACCGTTCGGGTCTCACCGTAACATTCCAGGTACCGACCCCAAACATGCATCACATACGCGAGAATATCACCGCATGAGCGGTTCCATCGGAATCCGTACTGACGGTCGTTAATAATTTTGTTCTTCTCGAGGTTTGTGAGCAGTTTGTCGTTGATCACACGTTCTATCATCTTGGGCGGAACTAACGTGATCGCTATCGGGCGGAGTTGGCCGGAAAGGAGCGATCACCTTTGTAGGAAATATGATAAATGATCGCTTTTTCCGATCCAGGGGGCACAGAGACATATTTCAGGGATATTTTGAAAATCTTCGTCAAAATTGGACCTATTTCAACAGCACACCCCTGCAATACTAGGGCAGGTATTTCCTCAAGCCCACTAGCTTTGTTAACGTTGAGCCTCAGTAAAACGTGGAGTACATCCCGATACCGAACCTTCAGAATTTCCATATAGAAACCACAGCAAGGAACCGATGGCGAGATAGAACCTAAGTCATTGAGGCCCGAGTTTTTCCCAAACATTTTACCCAGTAAGTTGGCCTTTTCGGTGGCGATGTTTCCTATTGAGCTGTCTTGTCTGGTAAGAGATAGCAAAATGAAATTGAAGAAATTTCGACCAATGGAGTTCGCTTATGACCAGAACACTGTGCTTCCATTCGGGCAGGCACCAATATTTTTGTTGATCTGCAGGTCATTCTCGAATTTCGACCTATTTATGATTCTATTGCTTCTTTTGATAATTTGTTATTAGCTGATCTATTTTCCGACGTTTAAGATGTAGTGTCGGCTCAGTAAGCTGCATTTTTTCATCGAACTGCTTCGGAGCATTGTCGACTGAACCAAGGCTTTGAGCCTACACCAGTTTATTTAAGACTGGATTGTATGAAGCCATCCGTGGCGAATGAGACGACCGCACCAATTTCTTAAGCACATCTCTAAGGATCCAAAATCTGAAAACAGACAACTGACCACGGGAAAGCATTAAAATATGTCGCAGACCGAACCAATCTGCTAACTTATAGTGCCACACTTTTCTTTAACCACAAATTCGACCGCCCATAGACGTCAACCAGCCATAGGTGACATTCGTTTTAAAGATCTTTGAAAGATTAAAATAAATAATTTTTAATAAATGGACTGGAGTTCCTTATTCGTTTTCTCAATACGTATGTAGTTCGTTTTACGCGTGTCCAATGTTTTTCCTAGTTTTCGGCAATTCTACACTATATTTAACTGTACAGTCATCAATCAAATGTCGATAAATCATTTTTTAACCTAATGACGTTCTAATTGTGCCTAAATTTAAAAAAAGTTTTTTTATATAGGCTTAAAAATAGTGAGAACCAAAGGTTAGACTATTTAACGTATTGTTATGATTAGGATTTGACTGGAGGTTGGGATGTGGGAGAAGGAAAGGAGGAAGGTTGGGAAAGAGCGGTTACGGGAGACAGTTCATTGGTTTTGACTTACCTCGAGGGTGGTGTCTCGACAGGGAGCTCGGCTCTGGACATTCGACTAGCTCAGTTTCGGCAAGCCAAAAAGCTCATCTGCAGGGCCGTAGGCCGACAGGCAGTCTTATAATTGGGGTCGGGGACTCTAATAATACGCCAAATGAATCTACTAAATGCTTTCAGACTCAGAGTTTATTCAGGGGAAGGTACAGACATGGTAAGTTATGCTACAATAATCAAAGGCTAGCCTTATCTCAAATGGAAGTTACAGGGTGATTATTCTCTCTGATATTTTCTAAACGGGCATGATAACGGGGACTCGAATAAGTTACAACACAAAAGAGGAAATACAAAGTCAGCTTACAGTCATGGTTGGGGCGGCAAAAGGATCCTAGTAGAAGCAATTTGCGGCTGGCCAAAATGGCTGCTCGCGCGTTCCTTTAAGGACGCAGTGGGCGGCGGACCAGAGATGTCATCCTGAAGCCGGGTGAGGAAGAAGTGCTTCGGAAGCCGGGTGAGAGGGAAGTGGCCGGCGCGTGAGCGTGCGAGCTGCCGTCGGCAAGCGTGGCGCTGGCGTCGTTTTAGCGTTGTTGTTTGACGAGTGGCTATAGTATTTTTTACGATCTTTCTGTCGTTACGTAACAGTTTATAAAAAAATCGAAAGTTTACTTTGATATACGAGTTGTTCCAACTAATTGTGAGAGACTTCATACAAAACTTAATTTTGAATTTGGGGGAAAAATACTAAATGAATTAACTTTTTAAAAATTTTACGTTATTGCAAATATCTGTTACACCTTAGAGCTTTTCTCTTAATTTTTGTTCTAAATAATGAAATTTTTCATGAACTCTTGCAATTGTTCGTGGAAATCATTTAAAAACACATATTTTTTAAATCAACTACAAATATCATGGGAGTAAGAATGTCAGTCGGTACGGAATGTATTGAAACATGATAGAGACCATATCTTATAGAAATAAATTAATTAATTAATAAGAATTAATTAAATAATTTAAAATGTAATTTGTTTACACCACTTTTACTAAATAAATAAATATCTCTACATGTTTCGTCAGCAATGCTTTCTTCCTCAGGAATATATTAATACTAAAAATAATTTTAAGTATAGACAAACTATAAAAATTTGAACATTAATATAAGAATATACTTATTATAAACATAAACAAAAATGAATTAATGTAGGCAAGTAATTAATCAAAAATGCCAATAAAAAACAATTATAAAATATTGAGTAACATATTTATATTTGATATTAAAAAAGAAATCATTATTATTATTAACATTAATATGAAAACAAATTTAAGAAAACATGTATAGATATTATTTTCTTTTATAAAAGTGGTGTAAACAAAGTACGTTTTTATTAATTTAATTAATAATGATGCCACAAAGTTACAAATCGTTTAAAGAAATTATAATAAGAATTACTTTGTTTACAACACTGTTCTTATTATATAAATATCTAAATGTTTCCGAAGTAAAGCTCCCCTCATCGGGATAAACAATATACATAAATAAATATCTGTTTCCGAAGTACAAACGTTAGAAATTTAGGATGGAAATACTTACACGGCCGTCATTCGCTCGCTAATTATGTTGACAAAAGGGTGCTTTCGTTTTCTTTCATATTTTATCATGTTGAGTGAAAAATTGTTTTGCGTTTTGTGATTTCGTGTTCCAGTGTAATCAATTGTATTTCTTTCCACAATTGAGTATTTTTTAAAAATATTTTCATCGTTATTGTAATATTTGTACTTATGTGCATTTGTTTATGACATTCGTACAATGTTAATCTTTTTAAGGCCTATCTGCATTTATCAATTACAATGCTAATACTAAGCAATAGTAAAGTTAGCCTCTCAGAAGCTGGGGTATTGTACAGAGTCCGCATATACTTTAATAGTTCACAATTACTGACCCTGGCATCACAAGTGCGCCCCACTGTAGAATTTCTCAAGCATATTCTGCAAATATTCCTAATTCTGACTCAAAGTATTTGATTTCCTCGATCATGCCAATTTTAAAATTAACACAATTTTTAAGCAAGTATCATAATTTTACGGCGAAAAATGATAATTTTGCCATTTTTACACGAATATCTCAAAATTCGCAATTTTGGAAGAAAAATTTTTTTTTTCCGTAATCCGGTACTGTAAGATAAGAAAGTAATACATACGTTCTAAATTTTTCTTTGTTTATTATGGTTTTGAAAATCTTGACTAGCCATAAAATGGAACGCAGCTAACTTCATATCAAAAACCTCATGGGTTGTCATTCTTTTATCGATTTATAAAAAAGCAGAATCTAATAGTAATTAAAAAAATTGTACAGGTACCTACCAAAATTTAAACAAAAATTTTGAGAACATATAAAAATAAAATAAAACACAACAAAATATCTTACAAAGGAAACGTAATACCACTTTTCTTGCAAAATACCACAGATTTTGCTGAATTTTAATTTGGCACAATTTTCGTGAAAAATGACGTGAATATTTCAGGAAGCTAAGAATTAATAGTTATTTTTTTTATTTCTTTCTAATTTCTAATATGAGAATAAATCCACTAGGTATTTCCTTTATATTAGCAAGTATTCTATAATTGCTCCATAATAATGAAACATAATGAGGATACCTTTAACATTAAACATTTAACAAAATGAATTATAACAAGACATACATATATCCGAAATTCCAACACACTTATCATTATTCAGTCAGAATAGCTTCCATTCAGAATATCTATCTTTCATCATAAGGGAAACACAAATACATAATCCCCGTTTCCAAATTTGCTCCGTTTGTTTAATTTGTTCATTCAAACTCTCTCCCAAATAACATAATGGTAGTCAACTCTACACCCAGTCTGTTAATATTTTACAAAATTACTCAAACATAACTACTCTCTCAATAATATTGCTTTCAATTTCGCTTTTGTACGCTAATTATTAAGCCTTTATTGCGTAGCTTTCAGGCAGAATTGAATGAACATATCTGTTAAGGTTTCTCTTTAGACTTAAATGGATTAAAGTTGGAGCCAATCGACGTACGGATTAGGCAACTAGCATCCTGCGAACATACCGAGCGAAGGTATTACCAGCAAACTAGTTTAGTCGAGCGAATAACTTTTTGGCATAAGAACAACAAAACAAATAACTACAAGTTAGTTCTGGTTCTGAAGTGTCATCCCTATTCAAGTAGTTTTTTTCTTCGACAGATGCTTTGCCACGCCATTTTTTCTAGTCGGATCCAATTAAATTCTTACAAGTTCTAATAAGTGCCTAGGTATATTGCCTCGAAAATGTAACCTTATACCAATTCGTAGTTGATCAAAAGAATACACAACTTCAATTATGTAATATTTGTCCTGAAAATGATCTTTCCTGACACCGATGTATTTTACGTCTGTGATAAGAGAATCAAAAGAAATATTCTCTAAGTAACTCTTCTCACTGACGCGAGATTCAACTTTCGTACTTTTTACGTAAGTGTATTTATTTTCCCATATTATTTGAATTGTTTGTTCATTTTTATTTTTATGTAATATGTCTTTTTTCCAAATGAGTTGAAATAAAATAAATATAACAGTGTTGTAAAGATAACATAATATAGCTGTTACGCAACATAAAGAAACGAGGTTCTTGTGTTTGGTAAGGGAATTCACTCAAATAATTTAGTTTATAATAAAGCAGAGCAAAATATGAAACAGTTGTGTAAACGTAGATATCAGCCATATTAATAACGTAGTACTTAAAGAAAACATGAGGTTTGTAGAAAACAGACAAGATTTTATTTTTATCAAAATTATAATACCAAATAAAGGACTGTTTCAGTAGTTTGGAGAAAAATTTCATTATTTCATTTTAAGTTGGAATTCATGAACATTTTATTTCGTTTTTAGATTTGTAGGAATATTTTTATAGTAAGTTATTCCTTGATAGAGGTAGAGTATGCTTAGTGTTCAATTTTGGGATTTTTATGTTATTCTTATATCTTGCGTATGCATTAAATTGTAAGATGATTACATTAATAAGAATTACTTTGTTCAAATGACTATTTTTAATATATAAATATTTATATGGTTTAGAACGAAAGCTCCCTTCATCAGAACAAATAATATAATAAGTAATTTACATAACTGTTTTTCTTTAAATAATTGAATAATAGATTTTTTTTATATTTTCTCTATTGTAGTTACATTGAATAATGTAAAGGGGTTTCACTAGAAAATGTTAATGATTTTTTTTTTTAAATCATAATTACTAATCAATCTTTAATTAATTTAAACGTATTTAATATATCTTTATAATATGTCCTTCCCCATTTTTTTTTGTAATATATATATTGAACCATCGCATAGTACACTCTTTTTAGGGTTTCTGATCCAAGAGTATTGCCAAGTCTTATAAATAAATGCAAGTTTACAAATACGTGTTTTCCGGTTAAACTGTTGATCTATATGTATACCAAGGTATTTAATTTTGGAAGTTGGACCAAATATAGAGCATGCTTGATTGCAATTAGTTCTGCTACATTTACTTTGGTGTATTAAAATTCATTAATATAGAAAGGGATAAACGTTGTTTTTCCAATGTAAGGAGGGGAGATTTTTATCGAACCAATTTTTCAATATATTATTATAAGCTTATTATATTCCAGTCAATGTCTTCAATTTTGTTGGCAGTATCATGTATTAACATTAACGTATTAACATGTCATTTACATAAGTGATAAACAGTGTAGGTCCCAGTATAGTACCTTTAGGTATGCCAAATTATTTGTGTTTGGCTGACATATAGTTTATTTTTACTAATTAAGTCAATTAAGAGTCCTAAAGGGCAGCTTTATATCCATTCTAGAGGTGTACTATCGAATCCAATATTACTTAATTTAACATAAGTTTGTAATAAGATATGCTATCAAATGCTTTTTTGAGATTAACAAAAATTCCAATTAATTTTAATTAATTAAGCTAGATGAATTTCCAATTGTATTCTATTTGATTCGACTTTCCATAAAGTCATATTAAATTTCGTGAATTATTCTATTACATTTTATAAATTGTTTCACTGTTTAATAAAAAAATCAATATTAAGATTACTGAAATGGTACTGTAATTATTAAATTATCCAGGCTTAACAGACCTAAATATTGAGGTAAAGAGAGAGCTTTTTTTGTTGCTTTAAAATGTTTAAGTAAATACTCATTATTTGTTTTTTTTTTCAAAATACGTCTGTATTTATAATTTATTTTGTGGCGTCATTATTAATAAAATTAATAAGAAGTACTTTGTTTAAATATCTACATTTATCGGAAGCCAAGGTTTCCTTATCAGGGTAGACACTATACTGTCTATCATTAATATCAGTGATGTAAACAAACTTTTTATTAATTGTATTCATTATTTGGTAGTTGATTGGTTAATTTCTAAAGAGCTTGCTTATGACGTACAGATAGTAATAAAACGTGTGCAATCCATGGTTTAAAGTTAGATAGATTGGATTTGGACATGATATTATTGTTAGCTTATTTATGAATTTACAATTGATATCACTGATATCATTATATTGCTATAATTCAAGCCGAATTCATATTTCTCATTAATATTTTAACCTACCCATATAAAGTACTTTTTGAAACAATATTTATTTTAACGTAAATTATAAAATAAAATTATATCTAGCTATTCAGATTTTTTTTATATGAATACCGCATAAGAGTCCCAACTGCACCCAGTCTGGAGTCAGTGAGACTTTAGCATCCCCAATCGGGGAATGTTATTAGGCTTAAGGTATTAGGGAGGGGAAGGAGAAGGGGAAGAAGGAAGGTGGAGGAGTACCTGGCTATTGAGATCTGAGAGTGTCTTCCACTCTGGAACGTGCGCAAATATACTATATATTATTTTTAAATGAATTAATTGTGAATCAGCACAAATTAATTAAATAAAATTTACTTGCGCACACCGGAATTTGAACCCGCGACCTTCGGATTGATAGTTGAGAGCCTTACCCCTCGACCATGGAGGCCGTCAAATTATTATTTTAAGATCAAGGTATTTATGACAATTGGTATAAGCATTTTAGTCATAAAACAATTGGTGAAATCCATTCGGAAACGTATTAAATCAGTCATTAAAAATTGGGAAGAACCACCAAACTGAAGTTTTTTATAATGAATTTTAGTTCCATCTTACAAAAATATAGTACGTAATTTTTCCCCAAAATTTTTTTTTAAATCATTGAAAATCGTGGAAAATTTTTTTAGGTTTAAAATTTGTTATTCATATGATATTTCCTGATAGAAAATATCATGTGAAAACAAATCAATAAACCACAACGACTTCCGATATATGACAAATAAACTGACATTTTATAATTTAAAAAATAAAACAATTCCTTTTTGTTTACATCACCAAAGTGAATATAATCATAAAAGTGATGTAAACAAAGTTATTGTTTTATTTTTTAAATTATAATGTCACATCACCAAGTTACCGCTTCATATGAATATATGACATTTTATAGCTGAACTCATTTCTGTGCTCTCTACTGTAAGTTATTTCATCATTAAGCATCGGTAAACTTCTCTGTTATCTGAGTAGCCTTATTTCAAACAGACTCAATAGTAAATTCTACTGCAGTATTCAGATAGAAAGACAGTACCCAGAACAATGGTCACTGCTACTCCATGAGTCCATTACTAGAAATATTTCATCGGGCTATCCATACCAAAATATTATACCAATAAGCACGGTACCGGATAAATGCGACTTTACCAGAAGTTCCTGGAACTCGTTAGCCATCGATGGTAAAGGCTGACACCTACTGATGTTTGCTATTCAATATTATAAATTAAAAAAAAACCTTTGTAAATTTATTCCACATATTTATACATATATACTTCCACTAAATAAGTGGAAGAAAGTTTCAAACGTTTTTTAATAATACAAAAAAAAAATCATATAAAAATGGAATTCCACCATGAATTGACCGTTTCATAATTAGATTATAATAATGAAAATATTTATTTATTTGAAATACACATTATTTAACAAAAAAAATTTAAGAAAGCTTTGACTGCCCGACTAGGAATAAATCCCATTTTAGGACAGTCAAATTGACAAGTTTAGTTCATATTAAGTGATATTATACAAAAATGTAATATTATTAAGAAATTTTAATAAGATTGAGTTACGTATCACTCAGCTTTATGAGCCGACGACGATACTAATTTTATTCAGTAAGTACAAAAAGCAACTTTAGTAAATTATTTATTTAATCATTGAAGAAGATAATATTAACACATCCCAAAATGAACCACGAAACCGAAAAAACAGCAGAAATTAAAAAGATTTTAGTCGCATCTGGGACTCGAACCCAGGACCTCTACCTATCCGCTTAACCAACTAAGCTAACTTGAAATATAATATCGGTGTTAATGGCGTAAATTGAACTGGTCTTATTAGCTTAGTTGGTTAAGCGGTTACCCCGGATAGGTAGAGGTCCTGGGTTCGAGTCCCAGATGCGACTGAAATCTTTTTAATTTCTGTTGTTTTTTTCGGTTTCGTGGTTCATTTTGGGATGTGTTAATATTATCTTCTTTAATGATTAAATATTACAATGAGGTTTACAAACTTCAATAAGTTATAAAAAATAAATTAAATTATTTATCACCAAATGTTTGTCGTTTTTTGTTTCCTTGGTTAGGGTTTTTAATCCAGTAAAGATCTTTTCTCAAACAGCACAAATAATGTAACATAAATTCAGTCAAATAAATCAAACCATGAGATGCTAATAGTAATAAGGCCGTAGCGATGCAGTACTAGTTAGATAGAAAAGATGAAGGGTATCATACAATTCGTAGGATATTGTTACAAGCTCTAGATAAATAATGGGTTATGAAATAATCAAAAAGGTAATTTCAATAAAATTGAGAAATAATACCGTTTAATTTTTTTGACGTTGTCACAATAAAAACCCATTCGATTATATGATATAATTTCTATTTATACATGACAGGTGGTTTTATATAGAAACAAGTAATACGTACCTAGAACAGTGACGTTGGTGAGCAGCACCCGTGGAGGGTGCGTGGACACCTGGCACATGTAGAGGCCCGCGTCGTCCCGCTGCACGGGATTGATGCTGAGCCGCCAGTTGTTGGGGTACAGGAACTTCACAGCGATGCGCGAGTCCCCGCTGTAGGTGGTGGCGCCCACGGTCAGCAGGTGCACCTTGTCGGAGGTCTTACGGAGCCACATCACCTGGGGAATTACAAACATTATTTTTTATTATGGGGAATTTAATTACTTTGTGTTATTTGTCAATTGATTCATTTAAAAAAATAATATTAATTATAATATAAATTGTAAAATACTCTTTGTATTGCCCTAGTGAAATACCACCATTCAGAATTGAAACGTTGCTTGAAATGGCTTTAGCCGTATTTGGTGACCAGATCTGAAGAGTCGGGTACTTTCCGACCACCCTCTGTCCTACCCATCTCCTTCCCCCGCCCATTACCTTCAGCCTTACAACATACCCCAATTGAGGATGACATAGTCTCACTGGCTCTAGACGGCTTGGAGCAGTTGGGACTCTTGTGCGGTAATGTTATAAAAAAGGCCAAGTTTCTCTTCGCACAGGCTTGTTTCTTAAATTTGAATAACCTGACAATATTTGGATTCCTCCTCGTACCATCATTATAAGTGGAAAATATTGATTGAGCAACGGTGTAAGATTTAGGTACCAGAGTAGGTACTACACCCGTGACGTTACAAAACCGATGCTTTGGACCAATCGACTACTGATTTTCCCTTACAATTTTTTGGGGTGTCTTTCCTCTGGAATTGCCGACAGTATTTTGTGCAGAAGTCATTCTTCTGCCATTCTGACCTCATCCACGAAATATGGATAATACTAGAAGCAGGGAGTCGATACCAAGCACGTATTGATAGTTACAATAAATAGATCTGGTTTTATATACACCGAGCTACAGAGAAGACGCCGCACACAGCTCGCAGCTTCTTTTCTACGTTCAACCTCTTCATCTTGGCAACCATCTCATGATGTCTTATATCGTTATGTTTACAATCTGATAAAATCTGAGTTTTTACTCTGAAATTATTTTTAAAATATCGCACAATGTGTAGTGTTTAAAAGTTTGTTTAAACTCATTATACCGTTTTCTCAAGGTTTTATATTTAGATGTTGAAATGAGATTTTCTTTCATAAGATTTGAGTTTAATATTTTATACTCAGACAGGGAAATGTACTCGCCATACCCCAGGAAGAATTCTAATTTGAGGCAATTTGGAGACAAATTGTATTGTCTGTTTCGAAACTTCCTCTCATTTTGAAAATCGTGAAAGAATTACTCATAATAATCACTCTTAGAGAAATTAGTCTCTTTGATATTTTTGAAAACAATTTGAATATCAAGTTCGCACAGTTTTAATTGAAGATTCAGCCTTCGACCCATCAAAAGAAATTGTTGAAAAGGTCAAAGTTACCTTAGCATTCGAAATGTCCGTAGTTCAACGGGAAACTTTATTTTTTTTGTTGCTTTTTTGTCATATTATTCTATCCAGAGATCTATTCTAACAAGTTGCCCAGTAGCCGACCAGGAGTCAAGGCCAATTACGTGCTTACAGACTTCATGAAACCTTCCATCAACTGCCTTATTGTAGGTACTTCCGATCGACCCGGGCATTTTCATTGTTTCCGCTGTATTACTAATTTTCCCGTTGGATGTTAGAGCAAATTGTTTAATAGTTCTAAATTTGTTTGACTAAACTTGAATTATAGATAATAAAATTATTTTCTTCCCAAATGAAGTTGGAAATCGTAATACTTGTAAAGTGATCACTGAAGTGTGGTTTATTCAATTTCGATTTTATTGAAATAAATACTAATTTTAAACCGGCAATAAATTAGAAACACTTATCACATTCGTGTAAAACATTATAAAATAAAAGAGAAAAGTAGTGTTCTGGTATCTGGGTTCAGGTATTGTGAATGTAATACACATATTTTGCTTAACCAGCATAATTTGTTTTGTCACCGTGACAAGAAAGATGAAAGAAGCTTTTTAAGACTTACTTCTAGTATTGGATATAGTATCTCCAGTAGAAGGAGAATTAGTATGTACTTGGTGACATAATTGATAACACGCACGGATTCAGAATTATCCATTGCCTTGTCCTTACCATCTTGAGTAAAAAATTAATCCTGCGAATTTTATTATCCTTTTCAAAAGATCAAAAGATCAAAAACACTTGAAATTTCTAAGAACTTCCATAAATGTTTAAGCCCGTGAAATACATCAAAAAGGCCATGAAATATGATAGTATACTCGTATTTGCATTGTATGTCTATGTTGATAGGTATTTATTCCTTGCATCATGACCTTTTCACTGAACTGTTAATTATTGATAGATATTCAGCACAAATAACCCGATTAATGATTGACTAGGGAAACTAGCACGGCCGCGCTGTTGCACGACAAATACATTGAATTACATTTTCGAAAGCACAATGACAAGGTACGATAATTAATGCTTGATGAAATCAATTATTTAAGAGTCATTAAAATCGAGTTAATTTGTAACACTTTTGATTCATTAATTTGCAAGAAAAGCAGCGCACATGAGTGAGATTTATTTTTTATCATCATCATAGATCATATTTTCAATATATATTTTTTAAATATATTTATTATATATAATTAACAACATTGTTTACATGGTAATGAGATTAGGTATGTAAATAGTGAAAATGTTTTTTTTATTTATTTATATAATCTTTTTAGTTTCTTTTTTTTCAAAATTAATTCCCACCTAATTGAGAAATTCTCGTGTTTATAGAGGGAGTACTGTTTAGTTTGTTATACATTTATTAATTGATAAACTAAAGATCTTAAAAACTTAAGACAAGATTTTTGTGCATAGCGCAAAGGGTAACAATTATTTTTATAAACAATAATTATTAGCCTGAAACACTCATCCAAATTGAAAAAACCTTTCCGAGCAAAGATAAATGTCGCCGACAGGACTCGAACCTGCACCCTTCTGATGTCCGGTGTAATGGTCTAACCATCATCCTTTTCTTTTAATAGAACCCTGGAAAATATTTTTTTTTATATGCATAACTTTCATGCTAGAAAAGCTTAAGGGGGCGACATCTATCGACTTGTGGAGAGTTTGATTACAGTGAATTATAATCCAATAATTTTGATTCATAAAACTCGTTGCAACATAAAACCACGAGATGGCAGTGGGAAGAAGGTGTTCCCTCTTATAAATAAACATCACAGGATTGGGTGAAATCAACGAAAAAGTTACCAATCAAACGAGCGTTCTACATAAACAACAATTAGTGGTGACAGGACAAAGGAAATATTAATTATTTATGTGAATCGAAAGGGTTCAGATCAACGGCCTATAATATAAACATTTCACTAGCGGTCGAACAGGACGAGAAGAGGTCGTGAACTTTAAAGGAAACAATGGGAAATGCAGAGATGAATAACCATTGAAAATGGAAGTAGAAAGTAAAAATAATATGCAAAATGTTAATTACAAATAAAAAAACTACAAAGAAATGATTTATCTTGCACGGGGAAAGGCGTGTTTGCATTAGAATTTAGACAGAGAGGCGTGTCATGTAAGGTTAAGCGGAAAAACAACGAATTAGAGAAAATAATTCAGAGAACAATAGCTTCAACAGATGAAAAAGGGAAGAAACAAGAATTATACAGTATGGAAACTTCGGCAAACTTAAGAGGCGATTTAGGCGAGACTAATGTGAAATAGGAGTACAATTTTCTAATTTCAGGAACGTAGATAATTACAAGGGAGTGAAACTAGGCTGATTTTAGGTGATAAAAGGTATTAATTGAGTAGATTCTGGACATCAGATATTATGAAAATGTAGATGAGAAATGTATCAATCAATTATAAAATTTAAACTGAAGGAATTCAATAGAAATATTGAGATATATGGACTACTACTTTGAATATAGTTCGATACATTTAGGTAAAATTTTGAGGTTGTCAATGACTAATGTAAACAAGGCGACAAGAATTGTTTATCCAAGCGATCAGATGAACATGAAACTCGGGCAATAAAGAGATAAACGAACAATTAAAAATATACAGGGAAGATAGGAATATTTATTTAAGGAAAAGTAATAAAAAATAATGGGTTTTCGATTAACTCTGATTTATATCGGTTTTTTACAAAAGTAATGATTATTACCCATAGTAAACAATAATCTAATGTGATATTGAGTTAGAGTGGAATGGAGAAAGGGGAGTGGCCAGGAAAGAAGTGAACGAACTCATATCTACCAGGTTTGGGGTAGGTAAATCGCAGGTAAAAACGCCAATAAATTAATACATAAAATTATTAAAGGTAGTGAAAAATCAATTAAGGATGATATCAATCGACCCGGATGAAAGTATAAGCAGACGATAGGTACATGCAAAAGGTGTAATACAGCTAGACCAGGAAGAAGCAGTGCAACACATTGAAAAATCATTCTGGAAAGGTATATTTATTAACTCAGGCAGGTGAGGTGGGGAAGAAATTATAAAGTGTTTACACCAATATTAGGATCAATTGAAAATTGCACGAAAATATGCGTTAATCGAATATTCACATGTTAGATCAGAGAAAAACCATGTTACCATCGGAAAATTCATAAATAAAAAGATATCGCGTATAAAGACAACCAGGGACTAAGGGAATTTCTAAAATTGAACGATGTGAAGAAGGCGCTTCTTTAAATAAAATTCAATAATGACATGGTGGCTATAAATACGAGATACCCGAGTTCATAGGCGACCAAAGAATAAGCGATAGATAATATTTTCAGAAAAAAAAACATGAATCGAAATTTCCAATTCTATAATAAGGAACAGCAGGGCGATCTAGAGGAATGAACTAAATTCGATCCTGGCCGGAGTGAGGAAAAGTGATGGATTCAGAGGCGGGCCAGATTTTATCTAAATATTTACATTGAAGAATTACAGTCGAAATTAGTATTACTTACATATAGGTTTACGAGTTAATAGAGAACATAATTTAATGTAGGTATGGAATGGAGTTAAATCCTTTTGATTCTAAGCTAGGTATATAAGGCAATGTAATGAGGGAATATGGGATTAGTCGCGAATACGTCGGGCGAGAAAAAATTAAATTACGTGCTGGCCGATTTTAAGTAATTGTTTTGTTTTTGGACTTAGGAAGTTTCATTTGATTTGTTTCTTACAATTAAATAAAGTTTTAAATAAATTCTTTTAAATAGTTGTTGGATTGATTCAACAATAGTTTGATTAAATTCAATAATAGTTTGATAAATATTGAAGTTTCTAAAATTCATTATAATTAAGTTGATACTAAAAATTACTTCTGTGAATTAATTAAAATTGGTGGTTTTAAGTGAAATTATAATAATCGAAAGTGTTTATAAATAAAGTGTTTGAATCGAAGTCTTCTAAAATTCATTATATTTAAGTGAAGTGATATAAAAAGTGACCCAGTAAATAAAGTGTTTTGTGTTCGAATTAATATTGTATTAAAATAAATTCTCTTGTTGATCTAATACAATAATAGTTTCATAAATAGTGAAATTTCCTAAAAATTAATAATACTTAAATTACGTTAAAGATTCTAAAAGTTGTAATTAAATTAATTTTCTCAAAACTGTTAGAGCAATGTGATAATAATAATAATTTAATAAATATTGAAAATTTCTAAAAATTAATAAAGTTATTTGTTTAAAGATTTTTTAAAATTAGCTTCTGTGAATTAATTAAAATTGTTTAAATGAAATGTGATTTAATTCATATTTTGTGTTGAACTAAATTCATTACGAGTTTAAGAAAAATTAAATATAATTGCGTTTAAAATAATTTAGTGAAAGTTAAAAAAAACAGCTGAGTCTTAGTTTCATATAATTCATTTTTAATACCTAGCGTGGGATTAATTTCGTCAAAGAAAAATAATAAAGTTCTAAAATATTACCAAGCGTTCGGTTTACGGATTTAATTAATAGTTAGTAAAGAGAATTACGTGAGTACAAAGAATAAAATAGGAAAATAAAACAACAAAAATTTAAATATTATCTAATAATATTTGGATTTAGAGATCATTAAATTTGAAGAAATAGTACAAATCGGTAGATCACGAATTGAAATTAGGAAACACTAGATTGTATTAAGTAAATATTTCTAACTTAGATTAAACATTCCAGGCAGGGAAGTTCAATATTTTCTGAATCTTCATATTGGCGTGTATAACCCGTCTGGAAAAATTATGAATTTGTCGGGAGTTCAGGTGAGCCAACCATTAAATATTAAAGTTTTCAGGATCCCGGGGAAGGCGAGGATGGAGATATGAATTATATTTCTAATGACTTATAAGTACATGTATTGTATGTGTGTATATGTAAATATGTATATATATATAATTATATTTAATGTTTAATATATAGGTCAATACTATACGACCGTTATCTATCATGAGTAAATGTTTTGTATACTTGATCAAAGCCGTTCTAATCAAATAATTATGTCCAAATACATTTTGGGGTACCCGAGCGGTATGTCTAGCTCCATTAAATATTTTACGATAATCCTCTCTTTTCACATTGAATTATAATTAAACGAGTACTAAAGATAATTCAATTGTCTCACTCAATACCAGTACTTGAATTTAAATATTCAGAAATATAATTTTTACATAAATACATCTAGGTATTTATAATAATTTCCGTTAGATACTTACCTGTATAAACCTCTCTTTTCGCATTGAATTATAATTAAACTAGTACTATAGATAATTCAATTGTCTCACTCATTACCAGCACTTGACTTTTAAATATTCAAAAATACCTATTTTTTTCCATAAATACATTTAAGTATTTATAAAAATTTCCGGTAGATACCTAAGCCTTTACTAAGAGTATATATGTGTGTATGGTATATATATAAAGAAAGTGTATAATGTATCTATCAAATCTATATGGCCGTTATTTATTTTATGTTTATTTATATACAATGTTTAATATGTATATATATATAAAACCAATTATTATATTTATGTATATCTTCTATAAAACAATTTATTTTATTAATATATACATTTTCCTAACATATAAATTCAAAACTAACGTTACTAAAATTACCAACAACCCAAACGATTTTTATTAATTCAAAGATCGTTATCATTCTAAAACAAACCAATGAATCCTAATTGTTATGCTTCCTGACGGGGGTCTCTGACACTTAATAACTGTCGCATATCTCAATGACACACTTCCTCGACTGTTATTAAAACTAGGTCAACATTCCAAACCACACCTTCTTTTATCGAAGTATGTAGATACGTATAAGTATGTATATATATATATTCGAATTTCAGTACATCTTACGAAGAATAAGTACCTTAACAAACGTCGACATTTAATTGAAAAATAACTATCATCTATCATCTTTTAGAAATCACGTATTTGTAGTTTGCGTACATAAATATTTTTATAGCGCCATTTTCATAGAAAGATTCAATTCAAAGGCGCTCCACACCCGTTCGAACATATTGATGAATTCAACAGAACAAACAAAAACCCACATTACTAGAAATATCAAAATAAGCATAATCATTCGTCGACAATACGTTCCCAAGTTATGTTATAAAATTAATTTTATCTTCGACTTAGGTTTTCAAGGTTCAGGCCTTGCAAATTTTGGGCTTTTTGGAGTCCTACCTTTTCTCCAAACAAAAATCAATCTACAGTTAAATTCAAACTACATGAGATAGCAGGGTCTCATTAAACCAACCTGTCAACCAAACCAAAAAGTAATATATCATGTATATTGTATTATCACTTTTACGTATATTCTTATGTAATATGTCTGAATATCTGGCACAGATTCACGACCTGTGTTGGAGATGTCAGATCCACAATTTTCTGGGAAAACTGGAGTATTGTGGATTATAAAAACTCGTATTGTTTACATATATTTATAATTTGTACCTATCGATTGGGCAGAAATAATTGCTGATTTAAGCGTGGTTATCTCTGAACTCTTGATGCGGGGGACGGCCTTTCAACCCGGACTTTGCAAAAATTCGCAAGTATATAATGTTGTTTGACGAGGGGACGGAACCGGTTTGATCTCCTTTAAATGTAACTGTCTGGAGGACGGGAATTCGGAGGGTCTCGGACCCATGGATAAGGAAGGTGCTCTTTCCGTCGCGGTACAGGGGATGACCAATAGCGCACGAACTGAAAATTGAAGAGGTTACGTATACCGTTTGGTCAGGCTGTACGTCTGTGAAGAGAGAGTTACTGACCGGAAACGTGGTCATCTGAGTACTTTAGGGGTTGGTCTGGAGCCGAATTGCAGCAAAACAAACCGTATTCGATCTCTCGTCATAACAAAAGCTGTGTAAACTAAAACCTAATCATGTAATTTTCCCAAATTTAGGAGAGGATGGAGATGGCGCCAAAACAAGTAAAACTGTACCTTTTAACCATGAAATTCATTGAAACTAACCCATGTAGAATAACACTTAGTACGATGAGGAAAGCGATAATACTGTGATCATTACATTTATGTATACCAAATTTAAAATCGAAACTACGTCGTATTATATAGATCAGGAATAGTGCAATTAGTATAGCCCAGAAGCTAAGTTTTCCCATTAAAACTCACGATAGAAGAAAAATAGAAAATTTAGGGGTAAAGTTAGGAAAATGCTAGTCTTCCTATAGGAAATTAACGTAGATTGCATAGTAGGATAATAATAGAGAGTTCAGAACATTAAAGTCTAAGATAGGAATGTTAGGAATACGAATTCTGTCAATGGTATGCGAGAGTCTGCCTACGCTACAAAGAATAGGGGTTACCACAAATAAGGCCTTGTTTTTCCAATAGTCTGAAACAAAAAACAACACAACGTAGACTCCGGAAAAGCTTGGGAAATTGACCACATTGGAGTGCAAAATTTCCGTGAAAATCATGAAAATCGGAAACACTCGAATGTTAGCATAGGGCTAGACGTTACACGCTGGCCAAGGAGGAGAAAAACCTCAAATTGAAAGGAAAACTACAAAGAGTTTTCCAATCACATTAGTTAGGAAAATTTAAGGCAGCAGTAGAGGAGTCATCTTAAATCGGTGGCGCGAACGAAAGTCTATTGCTAAATTAAATCATAAACGAAGGAAGGACGGGCCATCACATCTTTAAAGCCTAGTGGGGGGGAGGGGGGGCCATCTCAAACCCGGGTCCTCTGCCTATCCGGGTCAACCGCTTAACCAACTTGGCTAATGGGACCAGTTCAATTTATGCCATCTTCATCGATGTCATATCTCAAATTCAAGATTTGTCAATATTACTCTCCATTTTTTATCCCATATTATTGGCAGCTATATTTGTAATGATTACAAAGTTCCTAAGGCACACAATTGCAAACTAGACAGTGTCTTCGGATTAATATCCGATTTGTTATTAATATGAGACATCTATTGACTTTTTATAAAAGTCTAAAGAATATATTCATTTTTTAATTATTCATTATTTTTATTGATATTTAAAAACCTCATTTTAATATTTAATCATCGTAGAAAATAATATGAACATAACCCAAATGAAATATGAAAACGGAAAAATCACAGAAAATAAAAAGATTTCAGGCGCATCCGGGACTCGAACCCAGGTCCTCTGCCTATCCGGGTTCGAGTTCCAGATGCTACTGAAATCTTAAAATATTATTTTCTACAATGATTAAATATTAAAATGAGGTTTTTGAATCTCAATAAAAATAATTAATAATTAAAAATTAAATTATTTATATCGCTTGGTTTTAAACTTTTCTCTTTCAAACTAATTTCTGTGAATTAAGAACATTGTTGGTGTTTTATTATGCGTGCTAGACTTTTTTGTTGTTGTTTAAAAACGGTTTCAAGAATTTTATTAAAAACGTTACTTTATATATGGAACAGTAAAAATAATTATTCAAATTCGATACTCACCTTCTAAATATTATCAAAGCAATGTCGGTTATCTGTGTGTGTGTGTTTTTTTTTATGACTTTAGCTAGTTTGTCTGCGTTTGTTTGTTTGGTTTCTGAGGCTTCAGTGTTGCTAAGGAAGGTTGTCTAAAGTGTAAAACATTTAGAGAAACCCACAACTAAATAGTACGTGCTTTGGAAAAATACTCAAGTTTATGTGATTCAAATTAACACTGGTTGATAAGGGGTTGAAACACGTTCCAAAAACATGCGCATCTTTAGACAAATTACTAGTCTATTTCAAGCGGACGAACGTAGCAATGTAGATATCACTGAACAGAGATTCTCCGGAGCGATTTATACTGATTTGATAGAGAAACTGGTTTCCAATTCACATAAGACTTCCACTTCTAGGCCCCAGACAGGTCCATAGAAATTGATCTTACTTCTGCCTAGAGATTGCAATGCCGCACAATTTTCGATCCCGCCGGAAGCGCACAAGATTTTTTCGAATCTCGCGAGAGCCGCACGGGTTTGGATTTTCAATATACAGTTTATTTTATATATTTCTTAAAACATATATTGTTTTAAATCAATAAGCAAACGACAAAAAAAAACTTGAGTAGAATCCGTCTTACTTATTTACCTACAAATTACATGTAATATTATAATAACGATTAATGATAAAATATGTTATCAAATTATAACAATGATTATTAAAAAATGATCTAAATAATATCTTCGTAAAGAGAATCATTCCTGGAAATGTTATCTTAAGAAACGTCTCTCTCAATTTATTTCTCAAAGAGCGTAATATCCAGCGGCTAAAAAGCTTACTTAGCCTCTACGCCTGTTGGCCATATGGTTATGGAGTAAGTGTAGGCCTCTTGACGTACTTTAGTAGACTGACATTTCCTTCTTCAATATTTTTTCAAAATACTCGACATCTGGCACCTTCTTTATTTCTTTTGGAAAATTTTTCTTCTCTTTCTGTAACTTAATTTCTATTTATTTTTTTTAACGACAGATTAGTAGATTGTGGCAAATTGTCGTCATATTCAGGTCATTCATCTCCAGATTCGTTGTTTCCCTCAATATTATAAACTCTCGTCATATAGCCTAATATTATTACTTTTGTAAGTAAATCCCGCGGATCCCGCAGTAATAAGTGTCGGATCCTCCATGCGCTAAAATAGTGCGGGATCCCACTTTGCGGGATTACAATGCCTACTTCGGCCACGCGGACACGCCCGCAACACACATCTATCGGCGTATCTCTTCGCTGAATGTAGGTGTGTATATTTCACGGTTAAAAGGCAATCCGGTTAAGGGAGGGTGGACGTAAACTAGGCAAAAGTTGGCGGTAATTTAGACATAATACATTCATCACTCCCATCGAACTTTGGCACCGCCGCTCTGTGGGTGGGTACCTTATCGGGACGGCCCACCTGCCCGCCCCTCTCCTGCCCCCTGCCCCCTGCCCCCTGCCCACCTGTGTAACTCGTTACCCCGCTAATGGCGAGATGCGCCCGACAGATACCCGTGAGATAGCTGACGTGTGCTGTCACTTCCTGTTATTTACATCGAAAGTGACTTAACCTCTCGTCAATTTTCCTCCGCCGACTTTGTGAAGGGAGCCGGGTTGACTGTTTACGTTGCGAACAAAGCACATCGATCATAATAATAAATTATTCAGCAAGCTCGTACTTACCCCTTTAATAATAATCCTTTTTCAATATTTAAAACCAATTAAATAGCACTATCTTGACGGTTTTCGTGGTTGCCGAAGTTAATCAGAAATCCAGAATGGTAATTGGTGATTTTTTCCGATTAAACCACCTCTTACCAAAATCGGTTTCGGCGCATCGGCCATCACTCTCGTTCTTTTGTTTAACAAGCTCCTCTACCCGTCTTCTTTTTGGGCGGCAATTTGCTAACTATTCAGCTGTTGTAAAAATCCATGTATTTTATACAGTTCATTCCTTAGTTTGCCATTTGGCTGCCTGCATAGATAAGTATGTCGAACTGTAGTATTGTCTTCTCTATGTTGTGCCTTGTAGGGACGGTCGGGGGCTTTTAGAATCATTTAATAGTAGCTTCGTTTTTTTATATCAAAAACTAATGTCTTGACGTGACAACCCTGGACAAAAGGGACTCATCTTGTCTTTAAAACGGTTCGGAAAAGTTGTGGGTGCCCTCGACTGTAGTATTGTCTGAATGCTTGCCATACTGCGTGATATGAGATGATTTTCGGTAGGTACTGCAAAAAGTCATTCATGTGTAGTCTGTATCATAATTTCTATGTCTGAGATCTACTTATATTTCCGAAGTGGACTTACACCACTAAAGCAAATTTTTAACAATAATTAACAGAAAACCATTTTCCCTATAGATATTACACCCTAAACATTAAAAGTATGATAATATTGTCACAACAATGTTTTTTTTGTAATTTCCTTTAAAATAAATGTTTTTTTTAAGTGCCGGAATAAATTCACTTTGGAAATATATGCCTCATCTTTATTTTGTATCAATGGTTCAGACTTTCGACATTTCAACCTTCTTGAATTGTATCCAAATATTGATTTCCAAAAAAATTAAAAGGCTGTTAAAATATAAAACGTGAAAGACTTATCTATCAGATATCACCCTGTCACGCTTTATACAATAATTGTTTTTTTTTTGCACGGAAAACGTGTTGGCATTTCATTGTTACGTTTGAAAATAACGGAATTAGTTGATTGGAGCTTGTAGTCTTGAAAACCTTTTAAAGGGAAGCACGCAGTCCTCGAAGGCTCACGCAGAGCTTGTAGAAACTAGAAACAGAAATCGGTTTTTTTTTCATCGCAGTTAAAATGTTTTACATATTTATAACCCGCCACAATAGCCGTTTCCAACAATATCAACATACTTTCGATATAAACGTGGGTGCGCCTAACTGCACTTGCTTACATTATTTGTTTACTACTTTTCCTCAAACGTTTCACAACTTTGGTCGTGGCTTTCGATGACGCTTTTTCTTCTGACTTATTTTTCATTAAACCTGTTTTATTTTTACCTGAACTCTAACAATTGCTCTGTCTGTAGGTCAGTACCTACATATATGTCGAGATGTACCTATTATATGTCCACCCGGTTAAGTGAAGTTTAGATACGGCTTGTGGAAGGAGCTGTATAAAGAAATTAATTAATGCGATTCTTGGAGAGATCCGTATTAAGTAAAAAAAGTAGTCCGTAGCTCTACATGTTTCTCATGGGTGTACCGGTGTCGCTCAAAGCAGTCTCTATTTAAATACCCGTAAAACATACTCAATAGACCTACGTTTCGTTCATAGATTGGATAAATCAGCACACATGTGAATCGGTACACTTTTTAAAAGTGGCATGTCGTACAACTTATTTACAATTGGATAAATTTGACATTTTACAACTTAGAAAAAGTGTTATTTGTCGATTGACTATTATTAATAATAAAAAATATATATAATTAAATAACTATCTCTTAGATTTATTTTCACTTTAATAACTGTATTTAGAATATTATTGATATAAATTTTTATCATAATAACTATTATTTTATTTATGTCTTGTTATTTTCTTAATTTTGTTTATACTAATAATAAAAAAAAATTCTAATATAAATTTCATCTATAATTTTTACATTTTTAATTACTTACCTACTTTCATCACTTATTGTAATTTTTTGTTTATGTTTGTAATTTGTCTATTCTTACGTTATTATTTTCTTTGTTTGTCATTTGTCTAAACTTGTCATTATTTTTTAGTATACCGTGTATCCTCAGGAGTAAAGCTTCGCTTTCAAAACATGTTGATATTTATATATTAAAAACAGTGATGTAAACAAAGTACTAGTTTTTTTTTACTTTTAATACTTTTAATGACACGTCTGCCGATTCATACGTGTGTTGATTTATCATGGAACCCTTAGTGAAAGGGTCTGTACCATAAATAATGGAAACAAGTAAAATGAGACATGAACCATACCGTATGAAACCGCTCGCACACAAGTGTCGCCAACATCATTCACCTTACGCAATCGCATCTATGCACTGCGGTTCCCCGTCTTTGAACCCGCCATGTTGTATTGAGGTTAGCCTATAGATATACCACTCTGGTTAGCCACAGATTACATATTCAAGAGGCGAAGATTTGTTTGGAAATAATATTTTCAAAATGGAAAACACAAGTATACCTACTTAAGAACTTTTTTTATTTAGTTATGTTTTGAAAAAATAAATATTTGGAATGAAATAAAATATTCAAATACCTTCTTTGTTTAGAGATAGTGATAGTCGTCACAAGTCTACCTGCACACCAAACCATAACTTTCATTGACTTCGCCGCCTTGATAGTCCGTGTAATTTGGTCGTAGCTCGACGACAGTCGGCACGCTTCCGTGCCATATCTCCCTCTGTTTCTATTATCTATGTCTGTACTATTAATCTTAGGATCAATATCTTTTGTTTGAAGTATTTCATTTGGTGTAATGTCCCTTCCGGCAGTTGTGAAAACCTCTATCTAAGATTAACGCTTTTGATGATAATATATTCACTTGTTATATATCAATTTGTTTTACATATTCTCACCCTTGGCATTTTGGGTATACACTGTACGTACGCCCAGGCCTATTGCCCACTGTGTTCAAATAACATTACGTTTACAGGCGCATGATTTAGATATCGGCAGTCAAAAATAAACAGCGCCCTCGCTGAATTGAGGTCCTACCCCTAAATTTCCATTTTCATTACTCCATCCGCCGTAGACTTGCTATAAATATAATTTTACAGCTTCGTTTTCTCTTATTAGGAAATGTTAACCCTTTTTACCCAAACCGTTTTTAATTTTCCGCATTCATTAAAAGACCTACGCGTTTGTTGTATGTAAAATAGTGTACATTTTGAAACATTGCGATAAAATATTAAAACATGTTATGGTGTTCATTTTCAGCAGTAAAATTCGCCTGAATTTCCGGGAATCTTTTTTTCTTGTTGAACAATTAAAAAATGTGAAACAAACAATTTGGTCTCTTGTTTTATTTTCAGACGGTTCTATTCATTTATTTAGTCTCAATACATTTCTTTTTCTGTTAACATAATCACAAATTACAAAGCTAATAAGACAATTCAAATTCAGTTGTTTTGATTGTTTTGAATGTTTTCATAGTCCGTAAGGGTTCCTGTGCTGAGGCGGACTAGGTTTTATTTAAAAACTGATTTTTTAAGCTCCTACGATGTTCTTTTCAAAATTCTGGATAACTCCTCTTCTTTGATTTCTCTGAGACAAGTTTTGATTTGGTTTTTAAAATCATTTGCATATTCCGCTTTTTTATTGCCGGTGGAAGTGAATTATGGAGGTTGGTGGAGATGTATTTTTTTTTAATTTCTTCCTCTTAATTAAATATTGTTTTATTTAATAAATAATAATTAACAGTTTTTAACCACTTTTTTAATAATAAATTGTCTACATGTTTCATAACCAATGATTCCTTCTTCAGTTTACAAAGTACTCGTATACTAAAATTGAAATGACGTACAAGTACTTATAGATAAAACTGTAAAATACGTGTATAATGAAATCTCTGAAGCAAATGTCTGGTAAAACCATGTACGATCGTGTGAAAAATGTTGAGATTCGCAAAGAATGCAAGGCTGATTTAAGCGTAATGAGTAAGCTTAAGAAAGGGACGCTTAGATGGTTAGGTCATGTAGAGCGAATTAACATAGACAGGAGTGTAAGCAGAATATATGACACGAATGTGAAAGTAAGAAGAAGCCGAGGATGCCCGAGGAAAACGTGGCACCAGCAAGTGAATCAAATACTTCAGTCGGGCCATGTCAGAAATCGGAATAACAGAAGATGAATTTGAATCAAGCAAAAGTGTATATCAAGATCGAGTTGTTTGACAGTCCAGCCTCTCTGCATATCCTTGCGGAGAAACGGCGTAATGGTTAGTTAGTTAATTAGTAAAATAAGTGATGGGAGAGGATTAGAGGGATTGTTTATTATTATTTATTAAATATGGTGCCACAGCGTATTTTTACATACCGGTTGGCGATACATTAAAAATAACTTTGCAGTTTAACACAGAGTGTTTTGTTTTATTAAACATGTCAAACCACAAACTAATTGCTTCTACGGAAACATATTTTTACATTATTAAAGAAGTTATTATATTTTAGTACAGTCAACATTATTTTAATCTTTTTTGTATATTTATTTTTAGATACCTTTTTGACTGTCCAACTAGGAAAAATTTTCCGTTTTACCCCAGTCAATTATGTGAAAGAAATATGTCAATAATCATTTCCAAATTACACCTTTACTCATGAATCGCTCAAAGAACATAAAAATTACACCTTTACTTATGAAACGCTCAAAGAACATAAAAATTCGCCAATGAACATCGTTTGTTCTTCGAGGACATTAATAAAAGAATAAATGGTCAACTTTTCCATAGCGTTTAGTGATTAAAATCACCTCAAAGGCGCTTTTAGGCGTTAATGTGGAGAATATAAATAATGGTATATTGTTTTCAACGGAATGGCCGAGTTTTCCAATTACGCCCATGATCGCGCGGCCAATATAAAATTGATGAAATAGCAAACATTAAGATACTTGGTACTTTACAAGAGCTGAGATAAGCGGTAAAAGGTTCTGCCTCCGATCTTTACCGTTTTATGGCAGTTGTAATAAAAATAGACTCCATTGCGCTCTGCAGGGCGAGCGGCAGATCAGATCCTGTGGGTTGTAAGGGTTAATGATAAGATGAGCCCTTGGTTCTTGGAAAACAAGTGATGTTAGACATAACCTCTTAACCCGTATTTGTATAATTAAAGTCTAATTAATCCGGGGAGGGACAATGGAGAGGAATTATTTATTAAAGGCCGGTTTTTTAACCGTTCGTAACGCTTGATACCATTTTTAGCTAATATTTGGACTACCACCCGATTTCCCGGTTTTATAAACGTTCGTCAACTTACCGGTCGTTTGACAACTGTCAGTTGTTGCCCGACGATCGCATATGTCAATCCGTGTACTATTTTAATTAAAAAAACAGTATATAATTTGCATCTTTGAAATTGATTCATCATCGAGCAATGTAAGTGAGGACGAGCGAATGGCAATTATTCAAGACATAAAAACGGATGTATAACGATTCGTTAATGAACCGGTTCGTTACGTTACAGAAATTTACGGTTCGTTTATAAAACTTGCCCTTATGCGACAAAAGGATAATATTATTACGCAACACGGTAAACATTTGCCATGGAGTAATACGTACATTGTGATTCGCATTCATTGGTTGGCGAGCCCAAATTTACTATCAGGAAGGTGAAAATCCGCAGAATAACCGCTTCCCCGACCTTTGATACATACTTATGTAATGATGTACGGTCGACGGTCTCCGTGGTTGAGTGGTTACGATCCTCGGCTACGAATCCGGAGGTCGCTGGTTCAAATCCCGGCGTGCGCAAGTAGATTTTATTTGATTAAATTGTGTTATTTTACAATTTATCCATTTAAAATAATATGTAGTATATTTGTGGCACGCTCCGGGTACTTCTCCAACTTCCTCTTCCCATTTCCTTCCCTTCCTCAATACTTTCAGCCTCACAACATACCCTAATTGGGGATGCCATAGTCACACTGGCTCCAGACGGTTGGGAGCAGCTGGGTCTCTTGTTTGGTATCACATAAAAAAACGATGTTTTACAAAAGTTTATTTTTTATTTTATATAGGCTTAGTTTTTATGAAATTCAATTTAAAAATTCACCCTTTTCTACATGTGTTTTACAAAATTTAAAAAAAGGCAGTTTAATGTCTTAAAAAAATCGCTTAAAGGTTTTTCTTTAAAATTCTGGAAAGAAATTTTTAAAAAAATCAAGAATACTAACTTAAATGTTTTTTTTTAAATGCGGATTACAAAACTTTGCTTTTATATTTTAAACGTACAGGGAAAGGCTTGCAATTATTTTTCTTCACTTTTAAAGTATTTTTTTCATATTTTATTATTTTCATCCTACGTAGGACGGCCAGAAAGGGGTCATACTTCGTATTTGGTTTTAATAGATAATGCTAAGGCAATGAATATTTTTAAAATCTCTAATAAATATTTTTCTCTTTAAAAACATAATGTCCATCGTATTGCCTAATAATGTTATAATTATTCCAAATAAATAAATAACCCCTCCGTCAAGAAATCGATAAACAAAACATTAAATCTGTTTTTTTGTCCCACAAAAATTCTACAACGGTAAGATGTGGGGTTGTGAAATTTGCACAGGTTAATCTATCTCTAAATTCTAGCTTAATACATCCACTTTTCGCTTGAAAATGTATGACCATTTGAGTTATGGAACCTCTAAATATCCGTAATATTTGCCATATTTCTTTATTCTTTTTTTGAATTTGTTCAATTAGAAAAATATTTCGTAAAAACAATGTGGAAACAAAATATTTCGCAGTTATAATTATTATTGACACACGATGAAAAAGTAAGTCAATAAACGATTTGTTTGGGTTTGTTTTTTTTTCAGTATAAGGGAAAATAAAATGAATATGTACGAGAGTTTGACGAAACCGATTAGTAATATGGGGCCTAGAAGTCGAAAGGTCTTTATCGTGAATTTGCGTCATTAGTTTTCTTTCAAATCGTTTTAGATCCCACTTCAAAGGATTATTTGTTACGTGCTAGCCAAACTATTATACTGGAATATATTTTACACCGCGAATGCCAATCTTGTATATTCTAATTCGTTGTATGTTGTGTTGACAAATGATTCCTTACAATATGAGAGTGGGAAGTAGGAGGTGGGAGGGCACGTGCTGGGAATGGTAGAACCGATGTAGAAGGGCTTGGAGCCACACTATCTCCTCTCACAATTAAAGTTAAGTGTGCGGTCTCTGCTTATAAATGGCCCGGGCCGCCCGGGGTGGGTATTTCTGGTGCTTTCGGGTTTCGGGATAACTTTGAGCCATCCGTCTGAATTCCGTATTTGTTGGGATTGGGGTGAACTGGGGTAGTTTTTGCAATTATCTTGTCATATTTTGATTTATTCGTTTGTCTTATCAGATGCAGACGCTTGTAAATATCCGGAAAGTTTAGGTTAGAAACAACAAATGTACAATAGGGGTGGAAGACTAATAATAACTCTTTGGTTATCTGACCTCTTCGTTTTTGGATAGTAAGATTGATTTATATGATCTGCAGAGTCATTTTGTTACCTTCCGCTTCTGTATTTCTTTCTGCAAACAATTGATAAAGCACAAAGGACAAAAGTTGTTTTAGCGCATTCAGTTCCGTGGCGTGCATTACTAAAGGCAGGGTGTGTGTAGTTCCATTAGGAGTTCGCCTTGAATATTGGAAAATTCCCATTTTATCAACATCTGCTGATTATTGTGGCGAACTGAATAAATAAGCTCACAAATTCCTTACCAAATTCACGAAAAAAATACACGTTCATTTTGCAAAAGTTTTTATGATTCGTTTTTTAAGGTAGGCACAGCTTTACAGTCTTTGTGGATTGCTATCTATGTGTAGGTATAAAGGAGAGTGTCCCGGGTGGTGTTTTTTTGTTTTGTATACAAATCTACAGTTTTGTTCCGAGCTTGATGAAATTTTGCACACTAGACCTTCAAAACAAGATCCTCAGTGTCTACATGAGATTTCTAAAAACCACCCCTAGCCCTCTTTTCCAGCCCTTTTCCCACTCCAGAATGTTGGTACTTAGTGAAATTTTGCACTCTTGACGTTCAAAATAAGAAGATAATTAGTGGGTACGCATCAAAACCTCAAAACTTTACTCCAAACCTTTCATTACCCTGGGAAATTCCGGGTGCTTCAGCTAGTATGTTTTTGTTTCGTTTTTGAATCCATTTGTTTAGAGAATACATTCAATCAAGCTTAAAAGTGTTTACAAAAATAAACAAGTAACAATCGAATCAAGAATATGTTAAAACATTTGTGGCCGGTTTTTATGTTATGATTTAATTGTCAGGATTACTACCCGATGGCAACTTGACGAATGTATGTATGCCGAGATTACAAAGGATCTGAAATAAGAGTACCAGTCCGAAAACTTGCGCATGTAATAAATAAATACTTTTTAGGGTATTGTTACCAGTTCCCCGACCTCTGCTGCAAAATTTTAATTTATGTTAATGACATGTCCTATTTTTAGGTTTAGCATATAAATTTCATACTTTGTTATTGTCGACTTCAGAATTTTTCTTGGATGCTTGATGTAAAATATGCAAATCCTGGTCTTTTTGAATGATGAATGATGCATCAAAGCAACTGTCGCCTGACTGTATGGTGTATAGGTACCGTTTCTTCAATTATTCACATCGATGTCGTTCTAAAATTCCAAATGAAAACTTTTTATTTCCAATTTTATGGAGGAATTTGAAATACTCACGGGTTATAATATTATTTTTACTACCGAGTTAGTTGCCATCCCACGCGTCTGGCAGCCAGTATTTAAATTTAAACGGAACAATCGCGTGTTGTGAAGTTTTAATCGATTAGGGGCGATGCCTCTCAATCATTATTTTTGCAATTAATATCAAATAAAGAATATCTAGAAAATGATGGTTTGGTTCCTCAGCAACACAAATTTACGATTTTTGTTTGTTTTAAACGTTTGCACCACCAAATACAGAAAATGTTGTAATGGTGCAGATTGTATTTGGTATTTTAAATAACACTTCATTTGTGTAGTGCAATTTTATTAGTTGTTTTCTACCTTAAGAATCAGCACTCAATTTTTTTTTTATTCCAGCAATAATGATTTTGAATTTACCTGTAAATTCTTTAAGGGTAGTTAGAAAATGTCTAACGTTTCCTGCGAATAAAATGCTTGAACTGTATTCTTATGAGAAACATACTAACACGTCTAAAAGAGGTGCAGTTGGAAAACCAGTGAGTCTTTTTGAACGCTTTACCCTAAGTTGCAGAATTTATTTCATATAGAACTTAAAAGCTTACGGATTAAAAACTTTTTCACTGTGAAACATTGCACATTTTCCTAACTACCCGTATAGAATTTACATATAAATCGTTTGTAGTATTGCTTGCATTAGCAGACTGCAAAGTGTGTATTTTTTAGTGCTGGCCTTTAAAAGCGCTTTTCTCTAGACTAAAAATACTCATCAATTTAAAGATGATCTTCTTATGTCTAACATCTGATATGAGCATCAAAAGTATAAGAAAGGTAAATTTTCATAATGAAAATGAATATTTTTTTTAAAAATGATTATATGTGCACACATTAAGGCTATTGATAAACAAAACATACATTTTAATAAACTTAATAATTGTTTTTGTGTTTAATTCTTAGAAGTCCATTTAATATCATATATTTTTTTAAATTAATGTGAATCAATTATTAATTTTATTATTAAGTTCTGCAAGTATTTAATTTGTTTTATTATTGACAGCTGTTTCGGCGTTCAAGGCCATTTTCCAAATTATAACATTATTAAATTTGATTTACAATAAATTAAAAAAATATATTTTAATCAATGCACCAGGTTGTTTGTAATAATTTGTTTGCCATACAATGTTCATTTGCACATCTGTAAATATTACATATGCCATGTACGCAACATACATTCGATCGGTAGTTATACCACGTTCGACGTACGCATGACATTTGGAGCATTTAATTTGCATATCTAATTACCGCCTTTCATCGAAAATTAACAGATAGTTAACTAAAGGTGAATATATCTCAATGATTTATTTAAAATATTCGATAAAGTATTAACACATCGTTGATCTTCCACATACCTACCTATTTGAAATACTCTTTGATAAATTCAAGAGGCTAGTTTAAGATGAATGATATGCCATTATTATTCAGTAACAGTACAATCTTCTTTAATTTGGCATTTGTTGATCCTGCATGTGCCTCTTTAACTCACGATTGCCCTATAAAAACTTTTTTGTTCTTGGTTATTTCGAAGTTCCAAATTGATCTTCGATTTTCTTTCACGGTCCGCACCGCGTACGTTCTTTGTTCGGAAGTTCACACCGTAGGCCATTTTTAGATATGCTGAAATAAATCACCCGAAGGTTTTATCACTTATTTTTTCTATCTTGATGTGTTTTTTTTTTACTGTGATGTGTTTTGCACCTGTGTGACTATTGTAACTAACTAAATATGTAAAAGCCCATATAGGGCGTATTTAATAAAATAAATAAATCTTAATCGATGAAGAACAAAGTATCAAAGCACTGTTCATTTTTTTTTAAACTCTTTCAAATCTCTACTCAGTTAAACATTTTTGTCAAGGTTCATAATACAACAAAGGGGCCAGTAAACGGTGAATTCATAATTAATTTTCCCAGTATTTCTCGAAATCAATTCTGAAGTGTTTACTTTGTTCAATAAAATCCTTTCTGGAAAATACTATTTTCCGTCTTTGCTACGTTTTCTAGGGATGTGGTTTCATAATAATTTACTGAGTAAGTCTGTAGTACCGTACCCACCTTTTCAGAAAGTTTAAATATTGGAATAATCTAATTAGCATTAAATAAACTATCTAGTCTCATCAAAAAGTTTATCTTTGTTAATTTGACCGTGACGCGCGACGGTCGTCTGAAATAGTACCGAATTTAAATGAAAAGTATTTTATGTATATACCCTGCAAATGATTACGCTTAGAATTTGAATCGATACCCGGCACGCAGATAAATGTGCTGTCAATTTGCCCACGTAGCCATGTATTTTTTACAGGCCCTCCAAATTTATAGTTCCCGATCTAGGAATGTACAATTTCTGGGCACCCCCCGACCGCCGGAGGGAAGAAACACTAACCCTTACGATGGGGGTGCCATCGTACTGACTTCCACCTACACTCCCCACTGCCCTGTGGGTGATGTGTGAGGTTGTGGGCCAATCGTAAAAGTGGGGTGGCGGATACCCCCTTCCTCCTCTACCGGGACTCGCTCAGTATGTTTTCGGGAGGCCAAGTTTCGACCTAAGGGAATGCGGTATTCATATTTGATCGATTAATTACTTTGATTATATCTAAACTTCTCGACTTACTCAATAAACACATTAGATGTTTCAAACTATTAGTAATAACTCCGATAACTATTTCTTCAATGTGTTTGAGTTTGACCAATTGAATGGATAACTGAAATGTTCTCTTTTTTTGACATGGTATTAACCACACATGTGCCAAAAGTGCACACTAACGCACGTTGTATGCATTTAGATACGTGTATATGTTTGTGTCTAGAAGTTGGCTGATCTCCCTCTACGCCAATACTATGCCACTAGTATGGTGTAAAGGTGCTGTAAAAAGGTGTCGTGTCCGCTGTGAACGCTTTATAAAGGTCACGAGCCGTGCGCCGTGCGCCCTGGGCCTGTTCCCTGCTCCCTGTTCCGCTCGCTTGTCCGCCCCGCCCAAATGTCGCTCGGCCCCCGCCATCAATGTTCGGATTCTTTAAAGTAAGGTCGGCTCGTAAATCTTGCGAGTGAGTATGAATCCGGCGTAGTATCCGTAATCGGCGAGTCCTTTTGTTGGGGCCGCAGATTTTCCGACCATAATGTAACAGGTGCCGTAAACTTCACGATGGCGCGGGCGGCCCTTATTGGTAGAAAGGGTCGCGCAATTAGGTGCCCGTATCACGCGAGATACACGGCGCCAAATTACCTTCCCCCTTTTATTCCGGCGCGAACTCTCGATGTGTAATTTTATTACGCGAATTCGCTCGCGATTTCGGCATTTACGGTTCGAATGGAGGAATTTATGGCCACGGCTTTAATTAATCGAATAGAAGTACCATCCCTTGGCAATTCTTCGTGTAATGATTTGTACCTACGCTCGTTAGGGCCCGATCCCCTTTATTCCCACCCAGTTGGTGTATTCTTTGTTATTTGTAGCAACGCGGTAATTGAATCTCCAATTTATTATTTTTTGTCTGAAAATCGTTCGACGTAAGTACTTGAATATTAATCAGCTTTGCGTAATGATTACATTCAATCATCGGAATTTTAAACGAATAAATAAAAACAGGAAAATAACCCGAAGTACCTAATTGAAAATAAAAGCTTTTTTTCATTCTGCTTTGATATTTCGTTCCCTCCTGGCCAAGTGGCGCCAGTTCTCTGTGGAGTTTCTGAAGAGAGCCTAATTCATTACAACCCTTTAAATATAATATTGGGAAAATGTTATATTCTCTTGTTTATGTAAATTCCTTTGATTATTCGGGTCGTTTCAATTTGCGTCTATTTTTTAAGGTTTTTTCCAGCTTTAATCAAACATCCCTTTTATGGCTGGCAAAGACTTGGTGTAAAGTGGCGCCTTTGTAACTTTATTACTCTCCGCACTTTTGATGGCGCAGTTTCTCCATTTGCCTCGGAATAAAGACCTGAAATAATAAATGGACGGTCAAACGACTAAACGACTATACGTCAGTAACGCTCACGGTTACATTACTGTGATTTGGGTAACTTATACGGCCTTGTCAAACTTTACAACTCCTAATCTTTTGATCGATCTGTCGTAATATCTTAATTAAAAACAGTTCAGCGTTACCCTCTGAGTGCAGAGACTTATAAATTCCTGAAGAAAGGGTATAAAATACATCTTGTAATCAATCCTTTTTTATTTAACCTAATAATGCATTTGTTTTATATTCTACGAAACTGCGAATTACGATAATGAATATTATTGTTTCAACTCGTACTAATCGATCAAATGATTCTATACATTCCTGGTGGACTGTGGTAGATATTACGTATACTTAGGTTCCCGTTCTGCCAATTATATTCCCTTCAAGAAAAGCTCCATAAATCTTACTATCGAAGCCAATAATAAAAAGCTTTGGCCGTTTCCGTGTTTTGGACTGCATAAAAAGCTCCATATATACGTTATTCCCGTATCAAACTCCTCATTTATCTTCGTAACCAATAGAAATCGGGAAGGCGAACCCGTTGTAGAACCCTCTTCATGGGAATCCAGCACTTTGGATATTGCATAAGCCGATGCCATGTAGATATTTTTTTTCTCCGGCATTCCTTTATTTCTCTTCACCAAAAGATCGTAAACATTTGTTTTCCTAGCCGGCATAATTTTTTCCCCGTTTACAAATGTCCGATTCTTTATTACATTATTTGAGACATGTCGGGCCGCCTTTGCGAGGGAGAAATCTGTCGTTTACCCGTGTTTTTACTCTTACCATACTGGGGCGGTCGTAAAGGCCTATTTTCTGCTAACAATGTCGATTTCCTCGTAAAACAAATGTTTATGGCCGGATCAATTTTGCATTCCTTGAAATATTTTTGATCCTGATTATCTTTTTAGTATTGCTTATTTTGTTTATCTCTGTGCCGATACTGTGTACTTCTATTGATCGTTTTTAGATAAACACCAAATAATGTACAAATCTCTGGGAGACAATCGTGCTCAATGAGATATTCTGAAAATCAGATATAAAATTATGTCATGATGTCATTTTACAAAAAATCATCACTAATGCAATGAATCGCCGCGTGAGGCATTTGGAAAACGGTTTACCACATAATTACTCGTACTGTAAACTATACCGACATGCATTCAAGGGTTAACAGATGCAAAATATGTTTTTGTTCGGTTTCCGGACATTGTGGAATCATTAGCAAGTCTCGAAATTCATATACAATACTTGGTGTCGTACATTTTACATCACTTAGGTTAAGGTGGTACAGAAAGTTACGAACTCTTTTCATATTTTATTTTAATTCATTGTCATTCTCAACGTCAGTGCAATAATAATAATTGTCGGGTTATCTCCCCAGTCTCCAGCATTGTCATATAAATCTTCGGGAAACAACATTCTTGGCAACCGCCGCGATAACTTCTCATTTAATTCTCGAATGCAATCGACGACGCCGGCACCGAAACTTGGCATCACGGCGGCTCGAACATCGCCCTAACCGGGTAAAACTCGTTAAATACACTGTTATTGCGATATAACGAGGTCTGCCTATTGCGATAACTAGAGAGTTAGGCGGGTTCTCTACATTTTGTCAAGGAATTATCTCTGCATTAAGTCTCTTGCACAGTTACTATTTTTTTTGATGTCAGGACTGAGGACTTTCATTGTAAGCTACTACTTTCTATATCCTTTGCATAATGTCTTACCGTTAAATCAAATCTTTCACAATATCTGCATTCAAAGGAGTGCGTTTTTAACGTGACTAGGTCTGAATGCAGTACTTATGTGCCTTCGACTGACGCCTTTAATTTAAGTTAACGGTATAGCATTATAGCATTGTCTTTAAAAACTTTTAAAAGTTTCTTCTGTTCAAATACAACAATAATTATCAGTTTGCACTCCAATCTCTGACACTAAGGCGAACGGTAGCCTGCACTTCACATTCCTGTATAAAATCTTAAACAATGAACTCCTATCTCAAATTAACCTTAACATACCACCGAAACGTACCCACCACACCGAACTATTTTACACATTAAACAACAAAACAAACGCTGCAGCAAATTCACCAATTGTGTGTCTTCTCCAAACATTTAATAATATTTGTCCCAACCTAAATCTCGACATATTTTTTGACCCCTTACCGTCATTAAGAAAAATATTACTCGTGACATCAATGCGCAATCACAACTCCACTATTCAGAAACACAGGTACACACACACGCTCTCTCATAGACACATACACTTATACACTTTTTTCATATACCTTTACCTTGTATCATTCCCTAGCACTGTACTAACCCCGCGTGGTAAAATGTATATAACCACATACGAGATATTACATAGAGACACGTCATTGGTAGCGATCCTTGTAATAATTTTCTATAACCTTGTAATTTGTACACCACTCATTTTATACATGTCGTCGCTGCATTTATAATATAGCTTATGTGCCGTTTCGTACATTCTGAGATGATCGATAAAACCTGCTTTAAAAAATAATTGCAAATACTAGATTTGCTAAAAATAATAGATTTGTTAAGCTGGAAAGCTTGCCTAATAATTATAAAAAATATTTTTTCAAATCTAGTCTGCAATTATTTTTTAAAGCAGTTTTTCTCGATCATCTCAGAATGTACGAAACGGCACATAAGCTATATTATAAATGCAGCGACGATGTACTGTTTGTTTCTAAAAAAAAAAAAAAAATAATACATAAATAACCAATTCTGATAATTTATCTCACGTAGAAAAATAGATTTTCCGTTTTGAAGTTTTGAATACAAAAAATTGATCCAAATAAGGTCCATAGAACATGGAGGATTAAGTACCATTTGATTTATTTATTATACATTTCTGTTTATTTACCGATAAGTATTTTAATATAAGCAATATTTTACTGTCTAGCATTATGTATAGGTCCTGTAAATTATTAACCTATAATAGTGTTTTGTGAACGCCTCACTAGGAGATCCAGTACTGAGGTGTTCACGTATTTATGATCTAGCAATATTGTGAAATGATTATACAATTTATTGTGTTAAAAGAATTAAATATATTATAAAAAAGACAAAAAATGCAATTTACATATTCAAAAGAAGAAGGTTTGGGTAGAATATTTTCAAAGTGGAAAACACAAGTAGATACCGACTTAAGAACTTTATTATTTAAATATGTTTTGAAAAAATAAATGTTTGGAATCGAATAAAATTTTCAAATTATTGTTTCTTTTTACTTTTTTACTTCATAACTTTATTAAATAAAAAAATCCCGAGCAAGGCCGGGTACACATCAGCTAGTTAAGTAATGAATTTTTTTTTTTAATTCTAAACGTTTTTTTTTATTAGATGTCGTTACAATAACTATAAATATTGGAGAAATACAAGTAATCAATTTATACAAATTATAATTCACTTGATAGGTAGACAGGTAGGTAAGTGTCCCGATCTAGATTAAAACTTCAGGATCTTCTTCCGACCGGGCAATTATTCAACCACTCAGCCATCGAGGCAGCTTTCTTCACTATTAACAAAACGTGTTAAAATTATTTTAAAACTAGGTGAAGTACCCGGCGTTGCCCGGAGTCATGTGCGGTTTTGAGTCAAATTTTTATGAATTAACCCTACCTGTACCCAGTAATTTTCCCCTTCTTTTGAACGCCAAGTGTGCAAAATTTCATCAAGCCCGTAATAAAAATGTAGATTTGTATACAAAACAAATACACACCGCGTGCCCGGGACATTCTTCTTTATATAATAGAAGAAGAAGAAGATATATGGAGTTAAAATTGCCGCTAGATCATGTGTAAATACACATTGGGGAATGTTGTGAGGCTGAAGGTATTGGGGAGGGGAAGAAGAGGAGGAGAGGGTGGCAGAGGAAGGTGGGAAATACCTGGCTATATCATCGGCTTAGGCTAAAAACCTAATAAGTCCGTAAAACAAAATTTTGCGGGAGGAAGAAAAAGTGACGTCGGAAAGCTGTTATTCTTGGTATTCTTGCACGCCGCTTGAGGCAGTAGCTGCGCTTCAGTGGGTTTCTTTTATAAAATGGGTAGGTGCTTTAAGAGATTTTCTTTCGTTTTAATAAAAATACAACATTTGAACCAAAACGTGCTATTCCAAGGTTTCACTCTAAACCGGCGATATAATACCCGTATATGGTATACGAGTATATAAAAAATTGTAGTTATTGTATCCAGTGAAAAATAAAGAAACAAATACAACATGCTCCCACTTAAACAGAGAAGGTAGATAATGTACAATATATATATTTTTTTTATTTATTAGTATCTATTGACGACCTCCATGGTCGAGGGGTAAGGCTCTCGACTGCGAATCCGAAGGTCGCGGGTTCAAATCCCGACGTTCGCAAGGAAATTTTATTTAATTAATTTGTGCTGTTTCACAATTAATTCATTTAAAAATAATATCTATTATATTTGCGCACGTTCCAGAGTGGAAGATACTCTCAGTATCGCCCTGGTAAAAGACCACCATTCAGAATTGAAACGTTGCTTGAAATGGCTTTTAGCCGTGTTTGGTGAATAGCCAGGTATTTCCCCACCTTCATTTTCCCCTTCTGCTTCCTCTCCCCAATACCTTCACCCTCACAATATTCCCCAAGTGGGGGTGCCATAGTCTCACTGGCTCCAGACGGTTAGGAGCAGTTGGAATTCTTGTGCGGTATTCATATAAATTTTTTTTTTTAAGTAAATATTGTACATTTATGTGACTTGGAGTAATAAATGCAATAATCAATTTTGTACATTTATTCATGTTATTTCCTATTGTTTATATATATTGTCTTTATATTTTCATTTACATGTTTGCCTTAAAAACTTTGTAAAACTTAATATTATGTAGCAACAATGAACAGTCCCAAAATGAGTTGAATTGATAGCTTACGGAAATACAGCATTGTTGTATGTCTTTAAATAAATAAAAAATAAACATATTTAAGGCATATTATATAAAGGGTGTATAAATTGAATGCAAATAATGTAAGGATAAAGTTACAGTATTCACAAGTCTCCTCACTAGGATTTCCTGAGGCGGCCTACACATTTTTTTGTAATGAGGTGCCTTAAATTGCCTTTATAATATAATTGGTATTCACTTTGTGGCGTCATCTATATATATAAATCCATGTAAGTTTGATTGTTTGTCCTCGATGTTCTCGAAAATCACTGGACCGGTTTCGCTGACAATAGCACAGTTTGTTTTTATTAGTGCCGGGAAGGTTTAGAAAGTAGTTTGAATGAAATCCAATATGTAAAACTTTTGCTATAACGTTTTAAAATTAGTATGAAAAACATTGAACCCGCCATGTTTTATTTATGTTAGTCCATAGATATAACACTCAGGTTAGCCACAGATTGCATATTCAAAAGAAGAAGGTTTTTTGGTAGAATATTTTCAAAATTGAAAACACGAGTAGGTACCTACTTAAGAACTTTGTGATTTAGATATATTTTGAAAAAATAAACGTTTGGAATGAAATAAAATATTCAAATGAATGTTTCTTTATTTGGAGATAGTTACTTTCGCTATTAAATCAATTATTGTACCCGAGCAAGGCCGGGTACACATCAGCTAGTTATTAATAAATTAATGAAAAATTACTTTGTAATCACCACTAATTAATATCATGTTGGTATGTATATATTAATAAATTGGTGATTACAAAGCAATTTTTAATTTATTTATTGTCTTTATAATGTTTACAAGTTGGTTATCGCTCAGGGTGGGTATGTACTCGTATTTTAGATTAGTCGGTAATCCGCAAAAGCTAATCGCGACCCCGGTTCGCGGTAATAATCATTAGGTCATCATTAATTCAGTTCTATACTAGGTACAAACCTTTTCACTGTGCATACATAACCAGTATAAAAATGCATCGGATACGCGCTTTCAGTATCGACCTTGACCCAACTGACTGCCAGTTGAGCGTTCTACCCAACGAGCTATCGACCACCTCACGAATGGTGTTACATGTAGGTACATATAATAAATTATTTTACCTATTATTCCTATTTTCAGACTTGCTTCCTATATTCTCTGATGTTTTAATTTGGTTTCTGCATTTTATCTCGTTAGGCAAGTATTTGTCAACACCCTGTAATGTAGCTGTAGACCGCATTGCCTTATCAAGTCAACCCACAGAAAGACCACGAGGGCAATGTATCAGGGCATGTACTGAGAAGTCGTGCAATTATGCAGTTCGCTTAACGGGTTCATAATGGAAATTTAACAGCGGAAACTCAGGGCTGGCAAAACTTCTCCAGACATTTTGTAAACCATTCTGTTTAACGTTTTTTTTTCTTCTTAAGTAGACATTTTTATTACTTCATTTACCTGGATTTATTAAGTTTTTTAAAATTTTTATATTTTAGTGACAATTTATCGAAATCCGTCCTTATTTGATAGATATTTTTTTTCCGTTAGAAAAATATAAATGATCTACATGTGGGTAAAGGATAAAGTAAGATATTTAAATGAATTAAGGTAGGTGGAAGTGGAAACTGGTATACTTTCATATGTGAATAGAATTTGTGCTCTGTCTAAGTTTTATAGCGTTATGTTTTAGTTAGGTAACTTTAGGTTTTATTGAATTTAATTTGTATTTCGTTGATCCTCAAAATAAATAAAATAACATAATGTTTTATTTGCGGGTGGAAAAACGCAAATTATCAACTCCCCTTTAACGAAACTGCGTAAAAGGCAGGTTCAATCTTCCCATATTCTTCAATAATCCCACTTTCAATACCTGGCTTTAGCTCGTACCGTACAGTATACTCGTACCTTACAGTATACTCGTATCTTACAGTATACACTACCATACATTATACCGAAACATACTAACTACCACAAACGATGAGAAAACATTTTTTGTAATGCAGTGTAGATACTGCCAAAGCAGTTCAACTCCCAGTGCACTTCCATTCACTCGACACGCCCCTGGCAGCATTCAACCTACAACTTGCTTATATTTCCTCCAGAAGCCAAGAGACTCGAGTGTTTACCCGTCGGTGTAACGGCTAACGACTGCAGCCGTTACCGTAACGACGTAACGGCGCAACGCCCGCTGCGCGATATGCACTCCGTGCCCTCGTGGTACTCCTCTTCTCCTGGTGTCCTGTTACTCGTTGCGGTCCGTAATAACATTTATTCCATTTGCATGTGCAGTGTTGGGTGAATGAATCTTTTGGGATGGAGGGACTAAGCGGATAACTGCCAAATTGCCAAATTGCCTATAAACTAATGTTTATTTAAATTTACTTTAAAGTTACTTAAAATTTATATGGTTTTTAATTCTCTTAATTTTTATTTTAACCTTTTGTTTCGGGAACTGGCCTTTTTGGCGTGTTTCCCGATTATGTGCCGATGCCGAAGGGATCAATGACGTTAGTTCCTCAGATCGTCTTCCATTTAAATACCGGACAGCATTCCCACCTGACTTCTGTGCTCCAAAGATTGCAATCCGTTTGTTAAGATGGGGGAATCAATCAAACGGACCCCTGGTTTCTGCACAGTCAATGGTTTTTTTTAGGTATTTTGGCGATCCAGGCCAAAGATAACATTGGGGCATACTTGCGATTTATACAGGGTCAACAGTTGTGTACTACTCTGAGAGGCTACCTTGACTCTGGCTTCGACGAAACCCCCATGCCAGAGCTGGTCAGTCAAGGTTACACCGAGCATATCAATGGAACGCTTGTTGGGAAGATTGCGTCCGTTGAAGGAGACGGTAGATTGTCATTTCGATCCCTTTTAGGCGTAATCCATCAAGATCAGGTCTTTAAAACATTGAATTCGACGAGGTTATTCTTACCCCAAGAGAAAATCCTCTCGAGGTAACCGTCCATTCTCTGCTTCAAAGCCTTCCAAACCGTTGGAGTTTGTGATAGGAGTAATGAGAAACAATAGAAATCACTATAGGGGATAGATAGTACGTACATAATATATTTTTATTGCTTAGTGTTAGTTTGTTACATATTTTACAGGTGTATGCAATATACAATTTTTGTCAAATATATATTATTTCCTAATGTAAGTTGATGCTTGTACTTGGGAAAGGAGTTCTCGTTAATATATTATTTAAAAAATATGTACAGTTTAAACAAATACATGTATAAAAGATAAAATATTTCAATTAACGATAGTTAAGTATACAGAAACAAATAACTGAAAACAAATATAAAAAGGTAAATACAGAAATAAAAAATAGTTTCAACTAATCAAAGATAGAAAAGATAAGGAAACATGAACTAAATAACAATTTCTATAATAATATAAATATAATAACAAATATATAACATTGCGAAATGAAAAATAGTATACATTTTAATATATGAATATAAGAAAATATGTAGTATGCATTTGGAAGGTAATTTCAAGTCAAAGCCTAAACAAGGTTTCGTGGAAGTCCGTTGTTAAGTAAATCAATTCAGTTGAAAATATTACTAAAAAATAAATTGCGTTAACAGATAAAAAGCACACTTGCACCAAAAAATTCAAGGAGTCTACTTGAGTTGACAAGTCTTGACATTCTGAACAATGGAGAATGATATCCATAATTAGTAGAGTGGTGATTGAGGAAAAGCAATTCATCATTTCTGAGTCTGCGGGAGGGGATTTGACGAATGTTAATTGTTTTTATTTTAGGTATCTACCTACCTACAACCAAACCCTGGTTTACTTCTCCGAACTAGGGGAGTATTTAATATTTTTCTTTATGTTTTAATGATGTTGATCTCGCAAAATCTTGACATTTTTTTCGTTGAAGCTATTAATCTTGCTCGGCAAACACAGTGTCTTCTTTCACTTCTTTTAGCAATATCTTCTCTAGGAAACCGTTCAATTACCAACTTTCTGTAAACATCTCTTATACGTACACGATGACCGAATAAAAATCTAATAGTAACTATTAAAACCCTGCACAAGAAGTTACTAGATATTATAAGGTATTCGGATGTTTTAAGATATTCCTAGTTAATATCTACACCAGCGGTTCCTAAACTTGTTCGATTCGCCGCGCCTTTGTTAAATCCAGATTTTCCGAAGGCTTTTAAATCTGAAAAAAACGTTAATGTCACTAATATTTTTTTTTATATGAATACCGCACAAGAATCCCAAACTTCTCCCAACCGTCTGGAGCCAGTGAGACTATAGCATTCCCAATCGGGGAATGTTGTGAGGCTGATGGTATTGGGGAGAGGAAGGAGAAGGGGGGGAGGAAGGTGGGGAAATACCTGGCTATTCAGATCTGGTCACCAAACACGGCTAAAAGCCATTTCAATCAACGTTTCAATTCTGAATGGTGGTCTTTCACCAGGGCGATACTGAGAGTATCTTCCACTCTGGAACGTGCCCAAATTTACTATATATTATTAATTAATTGTGAAACAGCACAAATTAATTAAATAAAATTTACTTGCGCACGCCGGATTTGAACCCGCGACCTTCGGATTCGTAGTCGAGAGCCTTAACCCTCGACCATGGAGGCCGTCGTAGTTAGTTAGTATATCGGTTGAAAATCAATTGTTATTTATTTTCGGACTGGATTGTTTGCTTACTTGTGAAAAAAAAATTGGATTTGCAATTCACTCGTCCAGAGTTTATTATTTACTTTTCGTAATCGCGTTTGTTAAATATAGACGAAGAGAGAAGATAATTTTCTTTTGTCGATTAATCAAAATTATACTAGGTTCATTGTCCCCTTTGTTCCAATATACAAATTTATTTTGTTCCTTTATTTTCAAACTTTAAAGGGATTGGCTCGTTATTAATTAACTTCGAATGACAAAACGACTGTCACGCGAAATAATGATTAAAGTCTCTGCTAGTTTTAATAAATTACTAAAATAAAAATGTTCGTTGTTATAAAAAAATGAAGAAGCAGTGTATAATGTATAAGTAGTAGTCACGTGACTGTCGACTCAGCAACGGAAGTAAAGCAAAACCGGAAATTAATATAAAAGATTTTCATTTAAAAAATTATCCCTCCTGCGTAGGCATTGCTCTATGAAAGGTTAAAGCGATCAACAAATTAAAACACGTGCGTTCTTTGTGAAAAATGCTACTTATTATATTTTTTGTATCAAAAAGATTATTAAGAAAAAAAATCTCACTTGTCTGTTCCTACAATTAGAATAAGAGTAATGCAAACAAAATATATTTGTTATATAAATTGAAAATACACTTTGTATATACAATGTATATAGCAATGCTATCGAAACATGTAGAAATATTTATATATTTTAAGTAAAGTGGTATATACAAAGTGTATTTTCAATTTATATAATTAATAATGATACCACAAAGTTTCCAAGCATTTGAATAAATTATAAAATATATTTGATTTATTTTAATAACCTTTTGAAGCTTATTAACCTCATTGTAATATTTAATCATTGAAGAACAAAATATTAACAAATCCTAAATGAAACACGAAACCGAAAAATATCACAGAAAATAAAAATGTATCGGTCGCATCTGGGAATCGAACCCAGGACCTCTGTCTTACTAGAACAACCACTCTACCAACTGAGCTAATGAGACCAGTTCACTCCATCTTTATTGTTAAACATTTGTTCCGTTATTTTTATGATCATTGAAAATAAAACCACAATAACTGTTCGTTTAAAATACTAACATGCTCACGATCACATTGTGCATCCCCCTCTTACCTTAACCCTACCCAAGAGCGTTCTTCTTTATTCTAGTTATTACCCCCATTTTACCGATCTCAACATACGCTCTATCTGTTGGATTAGGTAAAGCATGCAAAGTGCTATCGTGAGCACGTCGGTACAGCCACGCAAAAACTTGTATTTTTATTATCGATTGTATTTTGCATATTATTTTAGATTACTAAAGTGTCAAGTACCATTTTATTTTATTTAATCCAATAAAGAAAAGGAGAAGTATGTTTTAGAAATATGGAAAGGATGATAACAGTTTTATTCATTACACCTTTCACATTTAAAAAAAATCTAAATCTCGCCAAGGGTGGTGCAATCCCGCGTGTTTTTTTTTTGTTCCAACCAAACATGTTTTTTTTTATAAATACAAGATGCTATGTATATTATCCTTCACCCGTGTTGTGGGAGGCATTTTTCCAAGGTAAATTTATTTATTAAAAAATAAATAAATTTGTTATGAATAAAAATAATAGAGACAATTTAAAATATGAAAGCAATTTAAACACAATAAAATTTAACTTACAAATATAGAAAAATTACATATACTTTAGGAGGATTGCAACCACTTCCGTATAATATGGTTTAAGTCCAGATATTTTGAATTGTGTAGGAAGTGAATTAACCTGGTATCTGTTTGTTTTAGGTATTTGTAGTTGATGTGCATGACTTGTTCTAGTGTTGCGAGTATTTTGTGGGGTATGAAACGTATTTATATTAACGTATATTATTTTTGAGAAAAATTTGTATGTATTTGGAATATTAGCTTTGGATTGACAGCTATAAAATTGACCGTGAATGTTGCCAACATTCGGATAATAATGTGGCTAGCGTATAATTAAATGATTATTTGTGGTAGGTATTCCGCTATAGTTGCTATTATTTCACCTACTCGTCAAAAATCAGTGCCCCATTCACAAAAGTGTTAAAATTGCAATTAACGGCATCACAAAACACCGACAATAAATACGCCATCATCCTACGTTGGAGGTTGAAGTAGAGAGGAGTAGGTACGTCCAATGCGTCATGAATAAACAGCCCCACCCTCTGGCGCTGGTTCCAAACATTAATATATCATTGTTGCTCCCACGTGGGGGAGTGTTGTGTTTATTCCGCGCTGTATGTGTGTCTTGGGGAACGATTTCGCAACATTTTCGATGCAGGAATTAGTGGGTTTGGCAAATTTTAGCGCTTTTATTGTGATTAAGCTGCACGATTATTATTTTAATGACAATGCGTTTAGAATTGTAGCTGCACGAGGTAGCGCATTGGCGCATTGCAGTGCAAACATTGTTACACCTTGGTCAGTTCAATCTGTTGTGTCGCTAGCCTAGTAATGTGTTGCTTATTAATCCTCTCTTGACTCCCGATGCCGTCGACTGACTAAACAACCCCATCATTCCACTATGACCTCCACCAACTCTCCTCTACCATACGAAGAAGAAGAATGCTCTGTTTAGTTTATTTTATGTAATTTTATATAAGACACAGAAATCATTCAATTTTGAATTATTAATTATTTTTATTGAGATTTAAAAACCTCATTGTAATATTTAATCTTTGAAGAAAATAATATTTACATATCCGAAATGAAAGACGAAACCGGAAAAAAAGGTCAGAAAATAAAAAGATTTCAGTCGCATCTGGGACTCGAACCCAGGTCCTCTGCCTCTCTGGGGCAACGCTCAACCGACTTAGCTAATGTGACCAGTTCAATTTATGTCATCTTCATCGATATCATATCTCAAATTCAAGACTTGTGAATATTATTTTCCATTTTTAATCTCATATTATTGGCAGCTATCTTTATGATGTTTAAAAGTTCTACCCGAACACAATTGCAAACTAAATAGTGTCTCGGCATAGGACCTGGGTTCGAGTCCCAGATGCGACTGAATTGTTTTTCATTTAGGATATGTTAATATTATTTTCTTCAATGATTACAGAAAGAATTGTGCAGTTGTATAATTTATTTTTTATAAATAAAAAGGAATTTTTTAAATAATGGAAAAAAGAAACACTGGAAGTTATGAATAGTAATTATGAATTCAAAGTTTATAGTTGGTAGTAATAAAACGTGTACATATTTATTTTAATTATCTAAAACCCACATGCTTTTCTGTCTTAATCTGGAATTGAAATCTGCTACCAAATTCATTCGCTGTTTGTCGTAAACTAGGGTTTGTCTTTTGGTCGTATCGTTCATTATTTTAGGTTTTACTTTCATATCTTATTATGATTATCCATATTAACTTTCGTATTTTAAATTCAGGGTAGCAGAACCAGGTTCAGATCGGGATAGAATCTCAGTAAACCTAGACTGAAAGGAGACAAAATCACCTAATTTTGTCTTTGCTAAAGCAACGTTTCAAAGTGTCGACCATTACTATTAGTTCTTGCTGTCGAATGCGCAATCCACACCGCTGAAATCGCCTCTCTGTTGCCAACGTATTTTTCCCGTGGAAGATTTAAAGTTTCGGCCGCAGCCTGAAGTGCCCGTCCCAGTGACGTACGGCCCCGGAGAGCTGGATGAGAGAGTGGGTGGGAGGTGGAGGATGCTGCCATACGACTACGAGTATGTAAAGTGGCCCCCCTAAAAATTGTCTCCCGCGGGCTGTTAGGCCATAAATTACGGCTGCGCCACTTGCCGGGCTGACTCGGCCTATATTATTATATCTACGAGAGCAGAGGTACGAAAACTTCTTTCAAATTTTATCAACCAAAGCTTTTATACATGAACGTGATTTTCACCAAATAACAACCCCCTATTGGATCACGACGGTATCACCGATATTGAAATCTTCATGTGGTGTTCAGGAAAACATAAATATATGTTCTTTATTTATGGAGACTTTATTATTTAATATAGAAACCATATTTATCGTCCAAATCGTTGGTCTTAGATAAACACAGGAAGGGGGTTAGTGCCGCTAGCCTTCTTTTCTAAAACCTACCAATATTGACGGCCTCCATGGTCGAGGGGTAAGGCTCTCGACTACAAATCCGAGGGTCGCGGGTTCAAACCCCGGTGTGCGCAAGTAAATTTTATTTAATTAATTTGTACTGTTTCACAATTAATTCATTTAAAAATAATGTATAGTATATTTGTACACGTTCCAGAGTGGAAGATACTCTCAGTATCGCCCTGGTGAAAGGCCGCCATTCAGAATTGAAACGTTGCTTTAAATGTCTTTTAGCCGTGTTTGGTGACTAGATCTGAATAGCCAGGTATTTCCCCACCTTCCTCTTCCCCTTCTCCTTCCCCTCCAATACCTTCAGCCACACAACATTCCTCAATTGAGGATTCCATAGTTTCACTGGCTCCAGACGGTTGGGAGCAGTTGGGACTCTTGTGCGGTGTGCATGTAAAAAAAAAAATTATCCAATTATTTAGAGTAAAATGTTATTGTGTCAGATTTGTACAATTTGACACTTAATGGTAAATGGTTTTCACGTCACTATCCTCTTCTTTAGTCGCTTCCTCATTGCTGAGGTTCCTGATCGCCACTCCAAACTCTCTCGTGTACGAGGCTCTTCCACTCCTCGCGATCCTGAGTGGAGAGCTGCAAACACCGACGTTCCGGACACGGGCGAGATTTGGTCACTCCAACCCATCTGTAACCTTCTTCTACTTATCCTGCCTTCAACTTTGCCAGTGACCATGAACTTCTCCAGGTTGGAGTTCTCGGTTTGGCGATCGACATGTCAATCAAATCTGCTATAAGCAAACAGTTGATAGCCTATTGTGAATGCTAAGCTTTTCCAGAATTAACGTATTTGTTCGCCTGGCTGTCCATGGAATCCTGGGCATTTTCCTCCAGCACCACATTTCGAGGACGTCTATCCGCCTCCTTTCGCTGACTCTGAGTATCCGTATTTCAAAACCGTAAAGGAATATGTGGGGAATCTGCGCCCTGGCGAGTCTCATCTTGCAGGTCTTCGGTATGCCTCTATCACTTCTTATCTCTTGCAATCATGTCACTATAACCGATGATTTATAATAATCGCCGTATCTACGTACGTCATTACATAAGTTTGTTGCAAAGATCGGGAAATGGTTATTCTGCGGATTTTCCACTGTTCTGACTGTAAATTTGGGCTCGCCTACCAATGAAAGTGAACCACGATTTACGTATTACTGTTCTAGAATATTCCATGTCCCGGGTCTGATCATATTATTTTATCATCCAATCGAAGGAAAGATACTCACCCTGATTCTCATTCCCCACGTGTATTCTCATTAGGGCTTTGACTTTTTTACAACAGACCCTGTTCCTAAAGTAAAGTAGGTTGAATTTTTGACGCGTTGACATATAATATTAGCTCTACGATGAAAATGTTCATTGTGATAATACGTATGAAGCAATGTTCTCAGCAATGCCCCGTTTATGGCACTTAGTATTATATTTGTTACAGTTTCATATTTAAATTTCTCATTCGAGAAAAGTTAACTTCATTTGTTCGTTTTTGATGACGTACTTTGAGGTTACGTTTTCAATGTATATCAATGCTTTTCGACCTTTCGTTGCTTTCAGTATTAAATGTGCCATCCTCGTAAAGTTTTACGTTTCCATCACCATTTTCATAAAAATGGGCATTCATTTTTATTCTGAGCTTGTCCTTTTGAAGTAGATAAGGGAGTCAGTCACCTTGAAGCGCTGCAATTCCTATAAATATCGCCTTAGATTATAGAACTATAGATTCAGCACAGGGATGAATAAATGAACAAGTGTTGCGCGTAATGTGTTACCTACACTCTAAATTTAATCTTAAATTGTAAATTTATTTATTGTTTTGTATTTAATTCGTAAATACAATAATTTTTGTTTTGTTAATTTCGAAGTAAATCAAATCTAATGTTATTATTAAGTTCTGCGGGTATTTTATTTTTTATTATTGTGACAGCTGTTTGGGCGTTCAAAACCATTTTCAAACTGTGGTTAGCCACATTTATATGATTTTTTTACCCCTACCCAATTTTTATGATGTATTAATATTTCAAGAAACTAATAAAAATACAACACTCACATGCATTATTTGTATGAGGGAATTGAACTTTAACCTACAAATTTCATTTCATTTCATATTCCGTGTGTGCACCGCCAACAAACAATTCATCTCAAGATTTAAAAGCACTACGTGGTAAAAGTATTTTTTTCTAAAATTTTTAAATTAACGCCATCTGTGATCGCCGGTTTTCATAATAATAAAGTTTAACCTTAACCGAACCAATCAAAAATCATCGTTAATAGATTGACATCTCTTTTATATGTGTTATTTTATTTTGTGGTTATTGTGTTATAATATAATATATCTTTGCGTGATAGTACGTTTTTGCTTACATATTTTTATAAAATATATTTCATATGTTATATTTTCTTATAAAATTTCCAATCTTATTTTTTTTATATAAAATACTTTGTTTTTTGACAACCTTTTCATGTTGTAATTAATATTATTTTGTTTCAGGTAAGTTTCCCGTTAACCTATTCTGCCATCACGTTTCGACAGCCAAATCGGTAAGTACTAAACACGTATAATCTATTCAACGATCTAACAAACTCCCAGGAGGGTATATAGCCAGGAATGTTTTTTTAACGCAACGAATTGGACTGAAACTATCCAAAATGGACACGATAATTGGAAACTCCTGCACGAAACAGTTTACCTAGTAATCAATGGGATATTCTCTAGAAAGTTTTCATCTGTTGGCTCTTTGAATATATCACCTGTACATTGGTCTGTCGTATAAATTATATCTCTTCGGGGGTTTTCAATATCTAGCGAAATGCCCCCGAGTCGTTCCGCGGCACCCTTTCTTTCCCCTTTACGGCAGATAAGTCTGCGTTATGACGCTATCCCGCTTAATGCCTGAGGATGCGTGAGCCACCTGACTCACTTGAACTCGCCTGTTGTATCTATCGACGTACGGATAAATCTATTCAAATTTTATTTCTGGAACGGCTACCGATATGTTCCATTTAATCCTCTATGCGTGATGCATTTGGTTCAATCAATAATTCATTATGGATGTAATACCTTCAGAACTAAAGTTTTAACTGTGATAAGATAATTAATCCGTGCCCGATTTCGAGTTATAGAATGTACATTTCTATAAGTTCACAGTCCATTTTGACAAAATCTTTTGGTGAAATCGTACGAAAATAAAACGTCCACCCGCCACCAAACAATACCTACAATAATTTATTATCATTTCCGCGAAACGTCATGATTTTTTCATCACAACACAAAAACCTTGAAGAAAAAGAAACCCACTGGAAAACGCGTGTTTTTTCTTTGGACTTAATCGATTCGCGTATTACGTTCCCTTGTCTGTTTACTCTCTCCATATATATACAATATTTCTTTCTGCCTCCTTCCTTCTTCCTCCTTCCTCCTTCCTCCTTCCCCCTTTCGCTCTTTTCACTCGCGTATGCTTCGTCTAGTTCACGTGTTACTGTATCAGACCGTTTTAGCCAGTGGGTCGTAATGCACGGGTGAATAATCGCTTTTCCTGACTTCTATTCGATACTTTATAAATCTTGAAAACGTCAAAAGTGATTTTTCCAAAAATCTGTTTCTTCTTCTTTTGGGATATCTTTCAGATATTCATGAATGAAATCGCCAACATTTTAGAAATACATATTTATGTTTAAAGTTCACCTGCTTTTATTGTTTTGTATTTAAAAAATAGCTTATGTTGTGGGCGATTATTGTGACCTCCCTCGCATTAATGTAAGCCCGATAGTTGGAGTAAACTAGTCTTAGGCCCAGGTGTTTGAATTCCCGTCATATTTGACGTTGTCACAAATCGGCATTCGGTGTCATATTGAATAATTCGATAATTTGTAACTGTTTCCGTTAACCGCTCTGTTTCTCGTTCCGTCAACTCTTTGTAAAATTATTAGTCTTTGATTAAATTTTCAAGCATAAAGGTTATCGAATTTTAATCAAACACATCATAAAACCTCACGAGGACCGTGCAAATCTTAAAAAATCTTATGATTGACTCTATTTTCCCAATTGATGACGGTTGTTCGAACAACTTGCCTTCTACGTAAAATAAAACCTTAACCTATTTACAGGGACCCATTTTATGTATTCTTTGTAACACCTTTTTCAAATAAAAAGAATGCCTGAAATTATTAAATATATCTAACCGCTTTTGGATATAAAATAATAGTATGAACACGATGTTCACGGCCTTATTTTATCGAGTTAGTTTGTGACTACCTCCGTATATAAACCTGGCGTAGGTTACCGGAAATGTCACCCGTACAAGACATTTACGATATGTTCATCCTGCAGGAAATATATTCTGTATCCTTACAGAGATGTTTACGTTCCGAATAAATGAAAAAAAAAACATTTTATTCGCTCATTTGTTACGCGCATAAAATTTTACTATGTAAATTCTGTTACAGGCCCAAGGCTACGAGAAAACATACATCACCGATGCGAGATTCGCTCGCCGTCTATAATGTCGGTATCGGGTGTAATAGGACGCACCCGACAGACTTTAACCAGCGATTCCTGAGCTAATTTGGTGTAAATCATTTCGGGTAGGTATTTTGGTCTCCTGTGATACTCCGCACGATCTCTTAATGTCAAATACTGCAGAAAGGGACAGTGGGTTCCACGAAGTACAAAAATGCTACTGGACACCAAAATGACATCTACAGTTTTTACTTCGAATAAACGCTGGTTAATGTCTGCCTGGCACGTTCTGTTACACCCTGCACAGGTATACCGCCGATAGATTCATTTTAATTAATCTCTCCTTCTCATAAAGGATGCATGTGATAGAAAGAGATGTTACAAGGAAGTTCTCAGGAGCAGGACTATACTTGGGTACTTGACGCTTACTCTACCGAAATCCATTCCGCACAACGGATAACTAAACAGGGTTGTACCGGGTACCTACCTAATTGTGTGTTCAGTGATTAAATAAGTTCGATTCTTATACCTAGTTATACCGGGTTATACAAAATGATGAACTCAATTTTAATATTTTCTAAATTATACATTATATAATCTATATGGCAATTGAAAGAGTAGATCCGAAAGTTTCGAATCCCACCGCTAAATCGCTCATGGTTGGGAAAAACGACCGCTGAACTGCTCGCACCGCCAAGCAGCCATGTCGCAATGTCGCGTTAATTGTGAGTTAAATGGCTACTATGCAGCACAAGCTTTTCTGTGTCCGTAAAACTGAATCTTCTGTTATAGTACAGCGTACCTTTCGTCTCCATTTTAACAGTGAACCTCCAACTGGAAAGAGCATTTGTCGTTAGTATCACCAATTTTAGCAAACTGGATGTCTCTGTGAAGGAAAAGACCCGGACCGACCGCGTGTGTCAGAGTAAAACATGCGAAATTGAGTCCATTTTGAATAACACTACAATAAGACTGTCTTTGTAATGCAAATCAGTTATTTATATTTCTTCCCTGTGAGGTTGTGGGGTGTATGCCTTTCGTTGGGGTTGCTGCGTGTTTTTCTCAGAAAGATGACGAATGATGGAATCGTGAATCGTTAATTGATTTGGTACGTTCCAGTACGAGAAGGTCAGAAGCCGATATGTAATTCGCACCACTGACTCGATATTTGATTAGTGAAATTTATTAATTGTATGTACATCAGGTATTTCTACCTGTATTCCAAAATCCATTTGCGACATTTGGCGAAGTTGCTAAAACGTCACTATCCTGAAATAGGTATGAATACACGGGAAAATTTATAATTTCCCGCAAAAGTTATTCAGAAAAGTAGAATTGTTTGAGGTGTGTCATCTGTTGATATTTTAACAATCACTAAAATTGATTTTATGTAAGCACAAGAAAACATGGTATGAGTATCAATTGTGGCTTTTATTTATTGTGTTCAAGTTTTATTTGTGGAATTCCATTAATATTTAAGTTATTAAAATTTTATAATAATTGTTATTATTCAATTTCAAAAACGGTATATTTAAAAAAAAAAAGTTTTGCTATAGGTAATTATTCTAACGCGTGACCGCTGTTTCGCCTTCCGAAGGCATTATCAAACTGGAAAAGCCACTTACATTCTATTTCTATTATTTCTATGTCTTTGGGTACCTAGAATGAAACTCGGAATGCTTTCGTTTTTATTACCATTGTTAATTTTTGAGTAAATTGTGGTTTTGATGTAAATTTTAATGGTTGTATTACACTGTAATGTTTCCCTACTTAAGGGTTACAATGTACTATCAAATATGGCTTTCATGCAATGCGAAAAATTGACATTACCACGTATATTTCTAGAAAATAGTCGAGATTTTAACGTTCTACCTTTGTATGTAAAGTAGTGGGCCTACTAAGTATTTTTATCCTTAATCTGATGTATTCCTTATATTGCATATATCTGCCTGGAATACGTGCTCCTAATTAATGTTATTCCGCAGAGTTTAATCTTGACTAATGGTCGGACTATTTCGTCCCAGTGAACTTCGTATGGGTACCTTTACACGGGTTCATACTGATTATTGTATTCTGTGCTTCAAAATCCAAAAAAGTAATAAGAAACATTTTTGTTTATTACAACCCCAGAGAAGGTTTCTACCTGAGAGGAACGGCTGCGCGGCCTGTTTCATGCAAAACTTAATTTTGGATTTGAGGCCAAAATACTCACCTAAAGCTTATGATCAAAAAGTACGGATTAGAAGTTATTTATTTATTTTTGGTTTACATTATTAAATATGGACCATTAAAGGAATTGATTTTTCGCCATTTTAGAGAAGCCTTTAACAATTATTTGGGGGCTAACGGGATGTAAAAAAAAAGTTTTACCCGTCAGCTTTGAAAAAAAAAATTAAAAACATTAAAATATGCATTATGGTGGACTTTAAATTAAATTATAAACGACCAATTTACGTTGGAACACAAATTAACCATACATAATTTAAAAAATCGACCCGAAAAAAAGTTTTTTTTTTGTTTTATGTTTTGTTTTTGTATTTTTATTAATGCAATCATATTTACATAGGAACTACTAGTATGATATATATATTTTTAAATACAATAAACCCGCAGATAATTTTCTAAGTTTCCTGTAAATTTTTTTTTTCTTTCACGGCCTATATACTTTATAATTTAAGACAAAAATAAATAAAAGGCTTTCATACGTACTGGATATTTACTAACCCTTTAATTAAAAAAATATATATCATTCAGTTTGGATGGGTATTTTGGCTCCAAATCGAAAATTAAGTTATGTATGAAACAGTCAGCGCTGCCGTTCCTCTTAATTAAAATGGTTTAGCACTTACCTAATTATTTATTTTATCATTCGACGAAATTAATTATTGTTTTTTTTTCTTGATTTCGATATTTATTATTTATTTCGAGTCTGTTGAAGTTAGATGTTATTAACGATTATAATGTTGTTATATATTTCTGTCTAAATAGACATGACCTTTATCTTGACAGGTTATTCAGGGAATGCGATATCCAGTGGTATATTATAATTATATTCGTGTATTCCACAGTTTTAGATGTACGTGCAATACTTTGAAGGGTTAGATACTGATAGGACGTAACCTAAAATGTCTATATTTTTATGATTTGAGTGATTGGTTTTCCGCTTAAGGTCCTTTACCCACTCTTAAGATAATACCGTATAACTTGAGAATATTGATAAAACGGGGGTTCGTGTAACGTTTATTCAAATGATTGAACGGTATTATATGTGAGACACAGCAGCCACCCTGCAATATCTTTACCATACCCTTAGCTCGTGTCACTGGGCCGGGGAGGCATACGGCAGCAGCAGGGGGCGCTCTCAAACCAACTGTCAGATTAGAGAAATCCCACCCGAGTCGGTACCCGTACCCTGGTGGCTTCACACGGTTTATGTTTACATAAAACATGCACACCTACACCCATACATCGAAACACCTTATGTTTCGAGACTTGGGTTTATTATTATTCCGCCTTACAAGAATATCTGGCAAGAATTAGAACTTCCTTGAAATTAAATGTTTTATTTGGCTTAAACAATCACGGATGAGTGCTTTCATTAAGTAATATTACTTAACTCTTCCCGCACGGTGCTAGAAAACCCTTCGATCTCCAGTGCGGTACACTCAACGTACAGAGTATTATGCATGTAGAATTGTGTAACTTTTAAGTTGTTTAAAAATGAATGGCTTTCATTAATTTGTTAGTTATTTAAATCAGTTTCTTGATAATATATTATGTAGGTACACAAGCAAAAAATTGGAGATAAGTGCTGAAAACGAGGAAAAACATCTCCCACGCATAAAACGCACGATACTTCCATTACAGTCGGCAAACCGAGAGCTACCGGCTTCTACTGATAACCGCGCATCACTGCACGTGAGTGAAACCCCGTACTTTCTCGCTCACTACCGCATCACTCGGAAAGTTATCAACGTACGGCAGACATGCATTTCCCGATTTTTAGACAAAGCATTTTTTTGTGTTGCGTTCGATAAATACTTATATATTTGAATTATTTTATCGAATTCATAAATGTAAGGAGGAACACCTAAATTTTGATATGTGTTTAGTATATTTACAGAGATATTGAAATAATTAGAGACATGTCAAATCAGTTGGCAGCACCACCGGCTAGAAAGGGTTTTAATGTCTTGTCTTGCAGATGTAAAATTACTTCCACAGGAAGCAAATGCTTTGTGGTTAGACATTTATAATTTAAATGAAAAATTTTTTGAATTATTGAAAAACACTTTGTTTGAATCCATTTTTATTTTTGTGTAGTCGACTATACGAACATAAAAGTGAATTCAAACAAAGTGTATTTTCTTTTAATTCATCATGCCAATCCACAATGTGTTTTTTTTTTTTGTTGTGAGAAATAAAATGCACCTTCATGTTTCAGCACCTCTTTGAAATGTATTAAATCAATTAGTTTTGGTGTGTCCCGAACCCTAATCAGGGTTGTATAAATACATACTAGTCGGGTGGATTTGTGCATGTTGGTAACTAGTTGTTTTTGTATATTCTAATAAAGTGGCGTTAAAACGAAATATGTTTTATTTATATTATAAAATGATTAATTTTTACTCATAAAATTAATAGGAAATACTTTGTGTATAACACTGTATAATATATAAATATGAATACAATTTTAATTAGTTTTCAATTTACTGTGTTTTTTTACGGTGTTCTTTTGTGTTTTTGTAGTCATTTTCACTTCCGTCTTGCTATTTGATTAGTTCTATTAATTTAAATACAGATTTCTTAGTCAAAAGGCGTCTCGTTCTGGGAAATCCCATGGTTAAAAATTGAAAACCACCAGTTGCGGGTTGCGTCCACCCTTTCTGCCAGAGACGTGGAACTAATTGACATTTTTCGCACTAATTATGTTGGCTTTATTTCACTAATAAGAAAGCTGCTTTAATCTCCGGCTTATTGTTTCTCTCTTTGTTATTTTTTTGCTATGGGGCTGTATTAAGTGCCCTCGAATTTATTTTCTTTTCTAATTTGAGCTAGCTCTTGTTTAACGCTTTGATGTTTTTTTTTTTTGTTCCAGCGAATCCACTTTTTACAAACTGATTTGTATGTTTTTTTGCCTGCCAGAATCTTACTTAAACTCTACAATGGACACTGCAGTTTTATTTTTGTGAAAAAAATCACAGAATAACAGAGACATTTTTTTTCTTCTTTCGCTTTCTATAACATAACATATGCTTTAGTCCCTTTTTTGTATCCCTTACTCAATGTATATTGCCTAGAACTGTTCACCTGCTTCCTTTGAAGATCGATAAGATTTTTGTAACTGTTAAATTTATGTATGAAAATGCTTCGAGGTATGTTGTTATTATCCTGCAAGATATACTGAATCAATCTGCAGTGTTTTCACAACACTCTCACGAGTAACTCTGTTGTTGAATAATGCATGTCCACCCCTCGCTGGTCCTCCGCTGAAGCTTTAGACCACACCGTATTTATTATTGAGATCTTTCCTCGGACGTCACCGGACTATCCAGTATCTCAGCTCCTCGGCTTGACAACACATTGTGTCGCTTTATTTTCTCATGAACTTTTCAATGGGATTAATCTCCCTCGTGGCTATTTCTGAAAAGTTTACCGGTTTATAGGTTCTTCAGATATAATAGTGTGTATTTTTTAAATAATCATATTTCCTGAATATTGCCATTTCGTCAAACTGTTTTATATTCTGCTCCATTATCATATTCCACCCACTTTGATATTCTTAGTGGTTGTTGTTCCAAGATGACAGAATACGCTGTTAGATCGCTCGTCATCTTATTGACAACAAGTACAAGATTTTATGTATTTAACATATTATACATAGTTCTAGCAGCCAAGTTAAGCCTTTGCCTTTTCATGTACCCCTCCTGGCATCCAGTTTTGGGCATAGACCTTAAATATGTCTAGTTATTTTCTGATTCTGAGCCGGCAGTTCGCGTTACTGTGGTCGACCTTTGTTTATTTTTCCAACCAGCGAAGCCATCTGTATATATAGGCATATACGGATGGTCATCCGTTAATCGTGCTACGTCTATATGGTATGAACAAATCACTAATCTTTACAAGAAATATCTCGTTGATTTCCTTCTAAAATTATCGTTTTAATCGAAAAACGTATGTATCCTGTTTCGTATCTAATAAGCTTTTGAAACAAAGTACGTCACAATATCCCCTGAGGCAATTTAACCCTCAAAGGCGGATCAATCAAAGGGAGAAAATAAATAAATAAATGAGATTGTGACACAGTTGCGTATTAGTAGTTCGCTACGTGTACATCCAATCAACATTTTCAATTTCATTCGGACTCCATCGGATCACGGAACAGGTGTCCGTAGCAGTCGTCTACGGGCATTTCGTCGTCAGTTTATTTGTGCTTTTTTTTCGTCTCGATACACGCGACAGGTAACGTACGAGCGTGTACACTTACGTGCTGGATTCTGGGTCTGGAATGGTTTATTTATGCGTCTCAGTCGGCCGTTGGTCCGGTCTCAAATCGAATCAGTCTAAGGATACGGTGAGGGCGGTATGGGAACTAGAAAACTTTCTGCCACGCTCGGTGGAATACGTTTGATATACGAGTGTATTATTATTACGTAGCACGTTGAATTATGAAATCGTACTAAGGTGACCATATCGATTTAATTACTTAAACACTGTTAGAATCTAATCCAAAACCCCAGTAATAAACGCAATATTACGTTTCTATTCTTTATTTTTATTCACATATTAACATTTAAATTCAATTATTGTACACTGTTCATCTTTATTTCGACAACTACAATGGTATCCCTCACTAGGAATTCTCTTTTGAATCGTATCAGAAATCATCAATGTCTTGATATTATTACATATTTAGATTTCGAACGTCAAATTTATCGATGTTGATTAAAGCCGTCCTGTTAAAATTACCTTTTAAAACCTTTTCCTAGAAATAAATGTTTATTTCAATATTAAATCAGGAACAATCGGTTTTTTCCTAATATATTATTTGCGAACTTATTTAAGTTCATTTTGCGTACGGAATATGTAAATCTCCATGGAAACAATATCTGTCACGTGTTTCCACTTGAATTTCTCGGCCTTCGATCTTCAGACTGTATAACATTATTATGTTCGATTCGTATGCTTCCACTATTAAAATTTTCACTTTTTTTAGCTGATTTGAATTTTAACTTTACCGCTTTTCAATTTTCGTCTTTTCTGCAGCACCGTTGCCAGCTTAATTATATTTGAAAGCTCATGAATATTCAGTCAGAGGTAGGGGTGGTTTTGGTCTGGAAATGAATGGGAGGCCGCACCTGTCCAATCCCATCACATCCCTCTCGGCAAATCTCTTCCTTCACACTATGAGCGCAGGCGTAGACGCTGATTGGACCAATTTAAATTCGACTAAATCGAAAAAAACGCCATGACAAAAACAAAATTTTAGAAATTTGAATACCGTCCAGGGGGGACACTATTGTTTTATTATTCTTTTGACATGCAAATACAAGCTTGTTGCTTATTATTTTTCGACGAACCATGCTTAAAGTTTTCTTGAAATGAGGAGAATAAGCGCTAATATAAATGCACGCTGCGCTTGATGATGGTTCTAAAGTTGATTATTAGTTACTGAAAACTGCATATTAATCACACCATATTCCAAGAAAGTTTTATTTGAATCTTACCTCGTCCCAGTATGTAAGATTTTTTTTAATAGGCAGGCCTTGTTTCACTCCTTCGCCACGCTCAAGCTCCTGCTATCTTTTTTGGTCCTCGTAAAGCCTCGTAGTAAATTCTAAAACTGTACATTACTTACTTAACATAACTTTGTTTTCGTATTTATTTATTTATTGTCGGAAAATCGACCGTTAACATTTTATCAGTTTGTACATGTATAGTGGGACAAAAAACATGTATGGAATTCCTCCTTGTGATTATACCTACAATAAAACAATACAATACAAGCAATAATATATTTTAAAAAGAAATAGTATTATAAAACATGATGTATAGGTAGAAAAAAATTCGTATTGCGATGCAAGTAATATTTTTATTGTGACCCCAAAACTTATTTTCCTCGGAATAGTGACATAGTAAAATGCAAACAATATATGCATTTTTTTAAATAATTTTTTATTAAAGTAGGTTGATTGTGTGGTTATTGGTAGAATTCAATTACAATTTTATAACTAGTATAATTATTAAAATATAAGAAAAAATAAAAAGTTGGCTAGTAACAAACTTTCAAACCCAGGACTAGCTCATTTACTGTCCTCCAACAAATTTCAATGATTTGTTTTTTTACGCAGGAAGAATTTAGAACAACTTTTCTTGCGCTGCAGTCCGAAAATTTTAGGTGTAGTTCTTATCACGAAATACACGTTCGTGTTATGAACCATAAATGCATACATTTCAGCTTAAATCGTGTTATGAACCATAAATGCATACATTTCAGCTTAAATCGTGTTATGAACCATAAATGCATACATTTCAGCTTAAATCGTGTTATGAACCATAAATGCATACATTTCAGCTTAAATCGTGTTATGAAAATAATTCGAGCTGCGGATGGATAATGTGAATATTAAGTTTTTATTTTTTTATTTTGTGAATTTGAATCTCCCCGATGTTTGTGTCATTCTAAATATTGAACACTTTGAGTTCTGTATGTATTCTCTAACGGTAAAATCCATCATATTTTCTTTCGGGCTTAGCTTAAGGCCCTTATCTAAATGATATATCTCAAAGTCGCGATTAGATATCTTTTGTTTCTTCAATCTCCACGAATATCAATCCAAAATGGTCAATTTAATGTCAAAGTGAAAGCTCATCCCCAATACGAGTGGCCCGCTTACGGACGTCAATATCTTGTGACGTTAATCAAGAGAAGTGTCATCCCATGTTATAAAGAGGGTATCTTTAAAATTCAGATTAATATGTAGAAGTTAATCAAAGTCCATATTTATTTAGTTCAAGACATATTTTGCAATATTTCTTGTTTGTGTCAAATTAATGATGAAGCTATTTTCCTTTTAAATTAAAAATCATCGATAATATCAATTCCATGATCAACTCCGACTTAAGAATTATAATTCTTTTAGGTTTTCCACCCGGCTTTGCCCGAGATTTAAACAATCGTTTTTATAAAATAAAATTTCTGCTTTAATTTGGAAGTTCCAGTCGTAAAAAGCTCTTCGAATTTCATTACGTTAGAGCTCACCCTTGTCCCTGCTTTATGTTTACGATTGTACAAATAATATCTTCTCCTTAATCTCTCTATCTCACTTTATTTATTCTTACTATACGTTGGATAAATGTGTAAAGGATGTAGGTTTTTCTCTTGAACGTTTAGATGAAATCTGTTTTTTCTTATCTCTGCAGTAAATAATTTCCTTTACGGTTACACTTATATTTATACCTCGGAAATATTTTCTATCAGTGCTTCTACATATTTCGTAAATTCCTGAACTTGCCTTCTTATGTGATTAAAAAATGTATGTATGTTTATTTAACTCGTTGTTCAAAGGAATTTAATGTATATTTCCTGATTACCCACTATTAGATTTGATCATCATCGCATGGTGTTTATTTCTAAAAATCTTCCGTTTTTTCGTTAAAAAGCAAAAAAAAAACGCCTCTCACTTACTAAGGGTTTTTTTTTCGATTGGCGTGCAGGTTGTTTTTTGGGTGGAATATTAAAGCTGTGTCTTGTTCCCAAGGACACTTTTATAGAAAATTATTAAGATCATTCGGAATTTCTTACTGCTTTTCATATGGTTTTCATTACTGCTATTAAAAAAATTCTTCATATTGTAAATAACTTTGTGGCCCCATTTTCAATAAATAATAATTAATCACTTTATATTAACCACTATTTAAAAAATACCTTAAAATAAGCTACAAAAAATTGTTGGAAGCTTTTCCAACAGGTTTAGACTTCAACATCTATTTGGGAAATCTTTCAATTTGTGATATACCTTGTTTTTTACCATACAAAATTTTGATGTAATTGAAATCTATTTTATTTTGGGAAAATGCCTTTTCCACGCAATACACAAGGCTATTAATACTTGTTTTCTACACTCTGATTACGTCTCTAATAATCTTGTGCATTACCTTGACGCAAATATAACACAAAAAATGTTCGTAGCACAAGAGGTATAAAGGACTATCCCTACTCGTATGTCTATTCTCGTCGACTTTTCAGGGACGTGAGACGACGTGATAGTAGGAATGAATCAATAAAGATTCTCAAGCATATTTTGACTGGCCTGTGCGCCCACACAGTAGCCATCTAGCGAATTATTATCTAACCGCAAAAGTTCCGTTTCCTTCCGTTACATAAATTTTTCCCGAGGTTAAGTGTAAGCCGTTCCAATGTTCCGACTACAAATTCTATTAGATCCCAGCCTTCTTTGTGGGAGAAAATCCGGATTAACTTCCTAATGTTAGTTTTTATTTCGGAATATGGACTGTATGGAGGTTTTTCTGAATGGGTAAGACAAAGGCTTTCCATTTGTTAGATACTGGGCGGTTGCTAAAGCTGGAGCTAGACGGCAAGGGTGAAGGGTGGAGGATTGGAGTGTTGTGTGTGCTTCAGACAGCTCAAGATTCTTCAGTTGATTACTTGTAGTTCGGCTGACTGTAATTGTCATTAACTGTACAAATGTTCCTGGGAGTTCAAATATCAGGGAACTGTTTGCACCGACGCGCGACGGATAACGGCCTTCGAAGGGCAAACTACCTCCACAATGCCTGTCAAGGTACCTTCCTCGCCGGAGACGGAAATCATGGCGGCATCTGTAAATTACAGCCCCGAAATTGTATTAAGTACTTTCTCCCGCCAACTGAACGATTTTCTTAATGTTTCCAACGTCTTTTGAAAACTGTTTTATTTTCCTCGACAATCTTTATATTCCGGCGTTCTTTTTTTATCCCGTTTATTTTTAATTAGAGTTTGCTCCCCTGCGAATTTCACCTTAAGTTTAAGCAATAAACCATTTTTATAGACCAGACACAAAACGCTCCCGCAATATTATTTGTTTTTAATTAAGTTTAAGAAATTAATTATTTATTCATACCGACCCATGTAGAAAGTTTACGAGTTAGATTTTATGAGTTTTGGCAATTTATTATAAGTGGTTGTGTTTATAGAACAATTGCGCCTCTTCTTCTGTAATTTAGATTAATTACAGTATTCCGTACACCCACGTAACTTTTTGAAATATTATTATGTAATGTAAAACTGTAACCTTTTATTTTTATTATTGTTTTTACTATTTTACGGTACAAACTGAGCATTTCTAATTTGAAACTTTAGTAAAAACTCATGACATCATCCGTCTTACTTATTAGATTCTTACCCGTCGGTTCAGCGTTGGTATGGATAAGACGGCCTTAAGCCCAGTTTAACCATGGCCACGGCCGTGGCGCATAAATTCAGTTTTTCACTATTCCGACCTTACGCGCAGCGTAATATTTACACCGCGTTTATCAATCTTTTTACTCAAACTAGGCTCGATCACAATTTCAAGTGTAGCTTCTCTTATTGATTCTTATCGGCCATTCGGTTCGCATGAAGGAAGACTACAATTATATTAAGTCCGTTAGATTATATGAAATATATTTTGTATAGGCAATACAACTGGGACTTGTGTGGGGATTTCACAATGATCGTATTTCTGTGTGGCCTACCAAGTATTCTTGGTTTCTCTCTCTTTAGCACTGTGGAGTGGACAACCTACCGACGTCAAATGGAATTGCCCGGGGGATCTTCATTATTTTATAGTACCTGAACTGTACTGAACCTCCTTCATTGATAAAAAGATACTACAAATCCTTCGTATATATCTTGAATTTGGAAAATACTATAGACTTTGAATATTGAGTTTAGAGTAAACAAGGGTATACTCGTATATATACTATATAGGCTCGTTCTTTTCGGGGCCTTATTTCAAATATTGTATTTTTATTGGGCCACAAAATAAGTTTGACCTTACGTTGACTTCTCAAGACTTTGAAAATAATATGTCGAAGGTGTTGAGGATGATGGGATGGAGCTATTATTATTGGTAACAAAGGCTGACGTTTTAGGAGTGATAAAAGCTAATACTACAGAAAGTATAGCTTATATAGGTACTTATTATTGATCGAATGTTATGTTACAAAATCTCTTATTATTCTATCTTTAGTGACTAAACAACACAAAATGCAGAAAATTGTTTTATTATTTCTTCACTAATGATAAAACAATTTTGTCAAAATGAATAACTAAATAAGTAGACAGTTACACAATAGAGTTTGACAATAAAATCGTTCCAGTGAATCGACGGATGCCGTGCACCAGAAACAAGTTGTGTAAATGTTCTCAATTGCTTTCCATAAATCTATGTTAAGATTTTTTAGTGAAAAATAATTGTGTAGATAAAATCTCTTATCCCAAGAGACCATTTCTTCGAGATATTTTAAGCTTTCTGACACGACCTAAACAAATTTAAAGAGTATCGAAATTGAATAGGTGGAATCTTCAATATGGGTGAAGTGTGTTGGTCTGCGTAGGCCCGAAGCCCGAAACGATGAGAGTTGGTCTAAGTAACGATTCCGCCATTAAAACTCTTACTCTACAAAGCAGGGGATCCGCGGGGGCTGTGTAATGCTATTCATTGCTGCCATAACTTCGACTCGGTTTCCTGAAACATCTGTTGAGAATGCCCCGTGCTATTTAATGCTTGAAACACAATTTAATAAGTGTTCCGACAAGGTGAAGAAGAGCGTGACTGTGACAACAAAGGGAATATCAGCCCTTGGATTCGCGCTCGAATGAAATCCCAAATCTTTTAAATAGAAAAAGTATTTCAACACAAAAACTCAAATCTCTTCTCCGAATACTTAACAACGCACAACGGTAACGACAGGCCATTATTTCCATACAATATACTCGCCTCTCAATTAACGTGCTTAATGTGACTGGCTTTATATTTCGTGTTACAGATTCTGCTCAAAGGTAGCTACGCGAGGAGGGAAAAGCTGCCGGGGTGTTTGAAAGCATGAAAAAGCAGACAGGAAAATTAAAAAAACGTGCTCCAATGGAATCGCAAATATTGTTCGGATTTTCGTAGTAATTAAAGAAAGCTGGCTCCCTCGAGTAATTTGTTATGGTGATTTGGAAATTTATTTCGCATTAAGTGGCCATTGTTTCAGCCAGCTCTCTCACCATCAAACCCTTAAACAATTCTCCTTCCAAGTTCATTTATTATTGCGGAATGAACTCCAAAGAGCTTTAGCCGAGAATTCCAGTTTTATTAATTCCCTATTTTACAGCTTCCCCAAGTTGTTTCCGAGTTAAACTCGAAGAGTGAATTGATCAGCTTAGTTCAATTCATTCACGTAATGTTGATAAATAATATTATAGTCCACCACTTTTTGATGGAATTTTACCCAGTTGTTCCGGATTATTATTTTATCAAACACTCAATTTTAAACTTTTCTGCTTTATAACTTTTTATAACCCTGGGCCATAGATCAAAGTTTGGCCACTTTTTTCAGTTGTTTTAATAATAATGAAAACCCTGCGATTTGTAGACCAGGCCCTTAACACACTAATTTTATCTTTTTTTCTTCTGAAATTGGAGTTAAGTCTCTATACCCGCTGTGAGATTCCAACTACATACATCCGGCTGCAAGCCGAACTTTCTACCCACCAGGCTATAGTGTAGATCAGTGATGTGCAACCTTTTAAACTGATTTGTCCCAAATTAATATTTTTCAAACTGTCTACTTATAAATGAACGGATCTAGGGTTCGCATTGTTGAAACAAAGTGATGAAAAAACATCCTAAGAGGTCAGGGGGATGTGATGGGAACATTGACGAAATTGAGAAATTTCACCGGTGTGCCGATATTTCTTTGAAAGTGTATTAAGGAAAGTAGGCAGCAATCAATTATCCGAGGATCTCAAGTAATACCCCGCGATGATGATGCATAGATCAACGTATTACAATATTCTCTGTGTTTTGCAATGTTAATATCTCGGTTTGTACATCGGGATTCTTAGAATTATAGTAAATCATGTTAAAAGTTATTCGACATGTAGTTTGTTGTTCAATTGGCGTGCTTCTCTCGTTAAGTTGAACCACACAATTTGAACATCTAAAGCTCGGGTATGGTCTTGTAATGGTCTAACCATCATCATTTTCTTTTAATAGAACCCTGGAAAATATTTTTTTTTATATGCATAACTGTCATGCTAGAAAAGCTTAAGGGAGCGACATCTATCGACTTGTGGAGAGTTTGATTACAGTGAATTATAATCCAATAATTTTGATTCATAAAACTCGTTGCAACATAAAACCACGAGATGGCAGTGAGAAGAAGACGTTCCCTCTTATAAATAAACATCACAGGATTGGGTGAAATCAACGAAAAAGTTACCAATCAAACGAGCGTTTTACATAAACAACAATTAGTGGTGACAGGACAAAGGAAATATTAATTATTTATGTGAATCGAAAGGGTTCAGATCAACGGCCTATAAAGTAAACATTTCACTAGCGGTCGAACAGGACGAGAAGAGGTCGTGAACTTTAAAGGAAACAATGGGAAATGCAGAGATGAATAACCATTGAAAATGGAAGTAGGAAGTAAAAATAATACGCAAAATGTTAATTACAAATAAAAAACTACAAAGTGAGGATTTATCTTGCACGGGGAAAGGTGTGTTTGCATTAGAATTTAGACAGAGAGGCGTGTCATGTAAGGTTAAGCGGAAAAACAACGAATTAGAGAAAATAATTCAGAGAACAATAGCTTCAACAGATGAAAAAGGGAAGAAACAAGAATTATACAGTATGGAAACTTCGGCAAACTTAAGAGGCGATTTAGGCGAGACTAATGTGAAATAGGAGTACAATTTTCTAATTTCAGGAACGTAGATAATTACAAGGGAGTGAAACTAGACTGATTTTAGGTGATAAAAGGTATTAATTGAGTAGATTCTGGACATCAGATATTATGAAAATGTAGATGAGAAATGTATCAATCAATTATAAAATTTAAACTGAAGGAATTCAATAGAAATATTGAGATATATGGACTACTACTTTGAATATAGTTCGATACATTTAGGTAAAATTTTGAGGTTGTCAATGACTAATGTAAACAAGGCGACAAGAATTGTGTATTTAAGCGGCCAGATGAACATGAAACTCGGGTGATAGAGAGGCAAACAAACAATTAAGGTTATACAGGGAAGATAGGAATATTTATTTAAGGAAAAGTAATAAAAAATAATGAGTTTTCGATAAACTCTGATTTATATCGGGTTTTTACAAAAGTAAGGGTTATTACCCATAGTAAACAATAGGCTAATGGGATATTGAGTTAGAGTGAAATGGAAGAAAGGGGAGTGGCCAGGAAAGAAGTGAACGAACTCATATCTACCAGGTTTGGGGTAGGTAAATCGCAGGAAAAAACGCCAATAAATTAATACATAAAATTATTAAAGGTGGTGAAAAATCAATTAAGGATGATATCAATCGACCCGGATGAAAGTATAAGCAGACGACAGGTACATGCAAAAGGTGTAATACAGCTAGACCAGGAAGAAGCAGTGCAACACATTGAAAAATCATTCTGGAAAGGTATATTTATTAACTCAGGCAGGTGAGGTGGGGAAGAAATTATATAGTGTTTACACCAATATTAGGATCAATTGAGAATTGCACGAAAATATGCGTTAATCGAATATTCACATGTTAGATCAGAGAAAAACCATGTTACCATCGGAAAATTCATAAATAAAAAGATATCGCGTATAAAGACAACCAGGGACTAAGGGAAATTCTAAAATTGAACGATGT